>QUWJ01000453.1:0-14182 GCA_003430845.1 Xanthoceras sorbifolium
AATTAAGAATCCTTACACAAGAAAACGTGTAGAATCCTGCACCTAATAAGTAGATTGAGAGAATATTGTCAATAAATCTGACATACCATAATATATGTACACTTATTTAATAAGAATTCGTTGCATAAATTTATATCTAGGACCTTCATTAATTTTCATTTATATCTAGGACCTTCATTAATTTCTCGATCATCACCACTGTATGCACATTTTTGAAACCAAATTCATAGAACATGATGATGAAACACGCAGGTGCATGCCATTAAAGACTCTCTTATAGGCTCAAGGTGTAGAAACACAATAATTGAATAGATATTGATCTTTTGGCACTTTAATTAGACCACAAAGCTTATCAGAAAATGAGAAACTTGAATCTTACAAACAAATGGCGATGTGATATTCTATGCGGCAGAGGAAGACCTCTGTTTTTCTTCCAAAATCATTATAGAATCTGGCTTTAATTGCCTTTTACTTTCTCTTTTTTTTTAATTTTCCTTGTATTTACTTCTATTTGATTCTCTAGATTTTGGGATTTTCCTTTGCTCTTTGCTCTTGTCTGAAGAAATCCTTTTCGCTTTTTAGTTTCCTATATCTCTGTCCTCTCTTTTCTTTTTCTGTTTTCTGTGGCTTCTGCGAGGAAGCCCACATTTTTCTGTCTGTTTTTATATTTTCAGGTCGTCGCGACCTGTGGTCGCGCCACCAGGTCGCCAGGGTACTCACTGGAGTGTTTCCACCGCTTTCATCGGCGAGCACCACCTCGCGGTTACCATGGGTCGCGCTGGTGGTTCGCGTTGCTCACTTCCATGAATTTGACATTTTCATCACGAGCAGTCATCCGCCGGATCTCGTGGTCGCGGGTGACTCGGTTTCCGCGATGCTTCACTGCCAAAATTTCCATGTTTCATCGCGAGCGGCCCATCGCGACCTGTAGGTCGCGCGTGACCAGGTCGCCGATACTCACTGCCTTCAGTTTTCAATTTTCCTCATGCATCATTTTCAACTGTTCATATCTGGTCCACCTGAAAACCATAAAAATAAACATACTTTTAATCCATTTTACACACCCCTCCCAATCACCAAAATTTATTTCACATCTATAAATTTAATTATCCGAAATCCAGGATGTTACAGGATATCTCCCACTATAACTGAGAGACATCTACTTTCACAATACAGAGAGAAAACTTCCCACACAGACGGATAAATGCACATAATGAGACTTGAAACTCACCACTAAGGTAGAAATAGAGGTGCACTAACAATTTGAACTATCAATCTTCTTTTTATTTTTTAAAATTTAAGAACTAAAATCTCATGCATTTTAAACTTTGTCAGAAAATGAGAAACTTGAACCTTACAAACAAATGGCAGATATGATATTCTACGCAGAAGAGGACAGCATATGTTTTTCATTCAAAATCATTATAGAATCTGACTTTAATTGCTTTTACTTTCTCTTTTTTAATTTCCCTTGTATTTACGTCTATTTGATTCTCTAGATTTTTTGGGACTTTCCCTTGCTCTTGTCCGAAGAAATCCTTTTGGCATTTTAGTTTTTCTACATCTCAAGATACTATTTTGTTTTGTGGGAATTTCCTTTGCTCTTGTCTAAAGAAATCTTTTTTGCATTTTAGTTTCCTGAATCGCAGGAAACTGTTTTATTTTGTGGGAATTTCCTTTCCTCGTGTTTAAAGAAATCATTCTCGCACTCTCGTCACACATCAAGAGACATGAATGAGACATCTATTCCTTGGAATATATTAATTACAAGTCAGTCAATACCTATTGGGATCAAACTCTCTCTATATATTAATAAATGTATATGGCAAGACTTGAATTCACACCATGTGGATGGAAAGAATGCAATTAAATACCTGAACTAGATGAGCAATCTTTTTTTGTTGGTATTTTGTAAAAAAAAAAATATATAAATTTTTTATTTATTTTTTTTAATTAATGATAGTTGAATTTTTAAATGTTTTTTTAATGGTGTGATTAATTACAAATCTGTCGGGGGCCTATAACAATCAATCACTACTTAAACTATCCGAATACCTACTGCTGTAACCGAAAGACATATACTCCCACAATACAAAAATAAAACTCTTCACACATGTGGGTAAATGCGTGCATTGTGAGACCTAAACCCCACCATAAAGTTGAAGCCATTTGAACTATGAAATGATATTTTAAAATCTCATGAATTTAAAAGAAAAAAGTTGAAATATTGCAAAATATATAAAAGAAACCAGATTTAATTACTTTACTCTCTCATACTTTTACTCCTATTTGCTTTAATTTTATTCTCTGGATTTTTTGGACTTGACTTCGCTCTTCTCTGAAGAAATTCCTTTTGCATTTTAGTTATTTGATCTCAAGAAACTGTATTCCAAACTAATAAGTGCTCCTCAGTTGCTCTGTTTTGATTCTGGTTCTTCAAAACTTAAAAAACAGAAATATTTACTGCAGATTTTTCAAACTTTCCTTTGCTCTTCTCTTTGGAAAAAAAATCATTCTCTGTTGTGTGTGTTCTGTCTGTTTTTCCTTGATTCTGTTTCTTCAAAAATTTCAAAAGAAAACAAGTGAGAGATAAATATTTGCTTTAATTTCATTCTCTGATTTTTCAAACTTTCCTTTGTTCTTCTATTAAAAAAAAAAATCATTTTAGCATTTGAAGCTCTGTTCTGTCCCGTTTTATCTTCCTCTGTTTTTTCCTTGATTTTGTTTCTTCAAAATCTTCAAAAAACAGAACTATTTGCTGTAAGTTCGGTCTCAAGATTTTTCAAACTCTCCTTTCGTCTTCTCTTTGAACCCAAAAAAAAAAAATCATTTTGACATTAATTTCTTTGATCTAAACAAAACTATTGTTTCAAAACTCAAAATTGCTCCCTAGTTTCCCTGTTGTGTTGTGTTCTGTTTTCCTCTATTTTGTTGATTCTCATCTCTGTTTCTTAAAAAAAACAAAAGAAAAAAACTGACAGCGAGAAGTATTTGCTTTAATTTCTTTCTTTTGCTCTTCTCTAAACCAAAAAAAAAAAAAAATCATTTTGGCAATTGAATTATTTGATCTAAAACAAACTAGTGTTCCAAACTCAAATTGCTCCCTAGTTGCTTCTTGTGTTGTGTTTTCAATTTCCTCTGTTTTCTTTGATTCTCATCACATCTAAAGAGTTCAAAAATGGGCTGAAATTGCTCTCTCTGTTGCTGCAAAGATTGCTGAATACTGGTTGATCCTATGACACTTCCATTCAGGTATATATGGAACTGCAAGAGCTACTTGGAGACTCTGAAGAAAGAAGTGGAGAATCTCGACGGTATGCTAAACAGTGTATAAGCATTCAGTGAGGATGCTAGAAGAAGAGGGGAAGAGATTGAAAACCATGTTCAGAGTTGGCTCCCTAGAGCGGGAAGAGAACATCATTGCGAGGCCCTCGGAGCTCGTTATGAAGATAATTATCAGCAAGCGAACCTGCAATGTTTCAGGGGGTTTTCTTGTCCTAACTTGAAGAAGCGCTATCAACTTAGCAAGGAAGCTGCTGGGAAGTTGGAGGATGTTGATGGACTCAAGCAACACAGCTGCGGAATTTAAACAAGTATCATACCGTACAATTCCAGAGCAGACATGCCTTCAGCCTATCAAAGGACACCAAGATTTCGAATCAAGAAACTCAATTTTGAAGGATTGTCATTATCGCATTGAGTACTTATGATGTCAACATGGTCGGGATTTACGGCATGGGTGGCGTCGGTAAAACAACGCTAGCCAAGCAAGCCGCAACACAAGCCAAGCGAGACAGACTCTTTGATAAAACAATTTTCGTTAGAAGTGTCCGAGTCACCGGATATAAAAAATATTCAAGGAGTATGCAGATAACTTGGGTTTGCAATTCACTGAGGAGACTACATCCGGGGAGAGCAGACAGGACTATGTGACCAGTTTGAAAAAAGAAGAGAAGATTCTTCTAATTTTAGATAATATTTGGGGAGTATCGATTTTGAGAAAGTTAGAATTCCTTTCGAAAATGATCGTAAGGGATTAAATATTGCTGACAATAAGAAATCGCAATGTTCTGACGAATATGGTGGATTCGCAACGTAATTTCTACATCCAGACTTTAAATGAAGAAGATGCTTTGGAGTCTTTTTAGGAGCATAACAGGAACGCGTGTTGAGCAACCCTGATTTGAATTTTACAGCACTTCAAGTAGCTAAGGAATGTGGAGGTATGCCCGTTGCCATTGTTACGTAGTAAGGGCAATTAAAAGAGAAGGAGAAAATGAATGGAAAAATGCCTTGCGAGAATTGCAACTCCTTCTTAGGAGAGCTTTGAGGGAATCACAAAGAAGGTATATAAAAGTATACAGTTGAGTTACAATTATCTAGAAACAAAGGAGCTCAAGGAGATTTTCTTGCTTTGCAATCGCATGGGACGCACCAATGATGCTTCCGTTCGAGACTTGTTCAGATCGGATGGGGTTTGGGCTTAATTGAGAAATTCAACACCATGGACGATGCACTATGTAATGTATATACGTCAGTCAACGAACTCAAGGCCACTTCTTTGTTGCTTGCTGCTCCTGGAGAGTAAAGGATTTCCTACTGATGACACTCCTCCTAACAGCGAAAGGTTTGCTATGCATGATGTTATTTGTGACGTCGCGAGAACAATTGCCATCTAGGGATCAACATGTGTTTACGGTGATAGATAATGTCATTCCACGGTCCTGGGCAAATGAGAATACGTTGAGAAAATTCACTTCAATCACGTTACATAATATTGGTAAGCTTCCTGAAGATCTACCGTTGGTATGTCCAGAACTTAAGTTTCTCTATGTGAACCTAAGAAAGCACTTTCAAGAATCTTCGATAATTTTTTTTGAAACGGATGTCGGGACTTCAAGTTCTACATTTGGTTGAATGGATTTACAGGCACTATCGACGTCACTTAATTGCCTTGTAAATTCTTAATGTCTTGTGTATCGATCAATGTAAATTGGGAGATACAAATGTATTGGAGACTTAAAGAAACTTGAAATCCTTAGTTTTCGTGATTCTAATGTCAAGAAGTGGCCTGAACAGATGTGTCAATTGATTGAGTTAAGGTTGTTAGATTTGAGTAATTGTTCAAACTTCGTATTATTCCTCCGAATGTTTTGTCAAGTTTAACCAAATTAGAAGCGTTGTATATGGGTAATACTTCTATCAATGGGAGATTGAAAGACCCAATATTGAAAGAAGTAATATTAGTTTTAATGAGTTGATAGCATCTGCGTCGTCTGACCCTATAGAGATCCACATCGGATACTAAGATGTTAAAAGGCTTGCTCTCCTCTGAGCTTAAAAGATACAAAATATTTGCAGGAGATAAATGGAACCCGTGGCATTGGAGCATTCATTCTAAGACTTCCAGAATGTTGAAACTTAGTCTTGATACCAATGAGGATGGAATCATCTCGCAGTTGCATGGAATCCAAGAACTAGAGTGGGTGAAGGATCTCGAAGTTGTTTAAATAGAAATGGTTTTTCCTACATTGAAGCATCTCGAAGTCATTCTAATTCTCACTGTTTAGACTCAGTATCTTGTGGTGCTTTTACCGTCATTGGAGTCGTTGATTGTTGAGAGAATGTATGGCTTGGAGAAGATATGTAATCGTCCACTTGGAGCAGAGGTTTTCGGCCTATTAAGAACTATAAAAGTGTTTTAAAATGCAATAAATTGAATAATATCTTCTCATTCCTCCACGGTCACAGCCCTCCTTCCACAACTCCAAGAAATTGATGTGTTTTACTGCAATAACATGGAAGAGAATTTTGCTATTGGGGAACAAGATGAAAGCAACAACAATGAAGTGGTTCATGAGATCAAGTTCTGTAAAATAATGAAATGTATGAAAATATAATGAAAGTGAGAGAAAATGTAATGGAGGAAAATGTACATCTGTTTCATTAATCTTATGAGGTATATATACATAAGATATAACACATAAAGTCTATCACCCACCTAATATTCACCTAACACTCACCTAACATTACATAAAGTCAAGAGTACACCTAACACTCACCTAACATTACATAAAGTCAAGAGTACAACAAACACTCACCTAACATTACATAAAGTCAAGAGTACACCTAACACTCACCTAACATTACATAAAGTCAAATCACCTAACATTTCCTAATAGTCAAATATACATTTAAGATTTACTAATACTCCCCCTCAAGTTGGAGAGTGAATATCATGAAGTCCCAACTTGTTACGTAAATTCACAAACTGATCCTTTCCTAAAGCCTTCGTAAATACATCAGCCAATTGCAAGTGTGAAGAAACAAAAGAAGGATTGATTATTCCGGCTTGTACTTTTTCTCGTACTATATGACAGTCTATCTCAATGTGCTTTGTACGCTCATGAAAGACAGGATTCGCAGCAATGTGTAAAGCTGCCTGATTGTCACAAAATAATGGTGCAGGAGTTGTTTGAGGAACCTTTAGGTCATGTAGTATGTAACGCAACCAAGTTAACTCCAAACATGTGTTAGCCATTGCTCGATATTCAGCCTCAGCTGATGATCTAGAGACATTGGCTTGCTTCTTAGATTTCCATGATATGAGAGAACTTCCAAGGAAAATACAGTAGCCTGTAACTGATCTTCTTGTGGCACGACAACCTCCCCAATCTGAATCACAAAAAGCTTTCAAAGTTAAACTGTTTATGGAGGGAAGTAATAATCCCTGACCAGGTGTACCTTTGATGTATTTGAGGATTCGAATGGCAGCGTCCCAATGAGGTATTCTAGGTTCTTGCATGAACTGGCTCAATGTGCGAACTGAATAAACTATATCGGGTCTTGTCACTGTAAGATATATCAATCTGCCAACTAGTCTTCTGTACTTTGTTGGATCATTTAGCAATGCTCCATCAGTGGGAGTAAGTTTCAAATTCTGCTCCATTGGAAAATTGTTGGGACATGCGCCTAAGAGTCCAGAATTCTTGTAAAATGTCCAACGCATACTTTCTTTGTGACATAAAAATGCCTTTTCTGGAGCGAGAAAATTCAATACCGAGAAAGTACTTCAAGTTTCCAAGATCTTTGATACGGAAGCGTTTAAGAAGGAATCTTTTGAGACGTTCCATTTCATGTAGATCATTTCCTGTGAGAAGTATGTCATCGACATATATAAGAATTGCTGTAAAAGAAGTACCTTGAGTTTTGGTGAAAAGGGAATAATCAGCCTTTGATTGTTGATAGCCGGCCTTTCTGATAGTATCTGAAAATGTGGAAAACCAATTTCTTGATGCTTGTTTAAGTCCATAAAGAGACTTGTTGAGCCGACATACAGTGTGCTCCCCCTGTCGGCGAAGACCAGGTGGAGGTTCCATGTAGACAACTTCATGAAGGTCGCCATGGAGGAAAGCATTTTGAACGTCCAATTGGTGGATGTGCCAATGGCGAGCAGCAGCGACAGTAAGAAGACAACGAAGTGTTGTAAGCTTTGCTGTTGGAGAAAATGTTTCTTGATAGTCAATGCCCTCAACTTGATTGTATCCTTTAGCAACAAGACGAGCTTTGTAGCGTTCAATGGTGCCATCAGATTTGTATTTGATTTTTGTAGACCATTTGCAACCAATTGGTTTTGTGGCCAATGGGCAAAGGGGGACCTAAGCTCATGTGTTGTTGAGCTGCAATGCTTCTAATTCTGTATTCATAGTATGTCGCCAATGTGGGATTAAGGACAGCTGAGCATAATTTTTAGGCTCAGTGTGATCTGTGATGTTAACTAGAAAGTAGAATGGGAAGGTGAAAAACGTGAGTATGAAAGTAAAATTAGAGAGTGGATATCGAGAGTACCTGGTATAGGACTTGTCTGCAGAGGTAGATTGATGTGCCTGAGATGACATTAGGAAGTCTATGCATGCGGAGGCGCTTAGGCCGTGTTTGACTGTCTCGGAGGTGGAATGGTAGTAGTTTCAGAAGGGATATTTGATGGGTCTAAAAGTGGTGGTAAGGTTTCGGCATCTCTGGTGTGTTTGTGGAAGGTGATCAATGCTGGCGGAGAACAAACAGGTGTGGGTGTGAGATGGTTCATGTGTTATATTAGATGTTGTTTGCTCGGATTGGTGAGGATGGTGTTAGAAGAGCATGGTGGTATGATAGACTTGCATTTCTGTGGTCTCAGATATGAAATTAGGCACCACAAAATCAGAAGTGGATGGGTTGAGATCGATGAAAAAGGAAAAAATGGATTCATGAAATTGGACATCACGACTGACAAAAAATTTCTTGGTTTCCATGTCATATATAGTTGTATCCCTTTTGCCCCGTCGGATATCCACAAAGATGGCAACACTTGGCACGAGGTTCAAATTTTTGAATGGGATGTACAATAGTTGCATAGCATAGACAACCAAAAACCTTTTAAGTGATCAAGTGATGGCGGGCGGGACTATATAGCATTTCAAAAGGTGTTTATTTTGAGAGCAATGGTGATGGCAACCGGGTTAATGAGATAACTACTGCAGTTTTAAAACACATTCACCCCAAAAATGTAAAGTAATATGGGATTGAAAAAGTAGTGCTCGTGCCACAGTGAGAATATGACGATGTTTCCTTTCAACGACTCCATTTTGCTGTGGGGTGTAACACAAGTGCGTGATATTCAATGCCAATGAAGTTCTAAAAAGTTTTCATAGATAAAAATTCAGAACCATTGTCTACTCTAACTGCTTTGACATATGCATGAAATTGAGTGGTAAAACAAAATCAATAAAAGATTTCAAAATGTTTTGAGTTTCAGACGTGTGCTGCATAAAGGAATATCCATGTGCATCTTGTAAAGTCATCTACAATGGTAAGAAAAAAATCGTGCCCCTGAGTGTGTATGAACTTTGTGAGGAACCCCAGATATCACAATGCAATAAATCAAATGGAGCATGAGTTGATATGGAGCTTAATGGAATGGAAGTCTTGTTTGTTTGCCATGGGACATAAACAGTGCAATTATTATCATAAGAATATTGTTTGAAGATAATAAGGAAGAAGCTAATTTAAGACGAGATGGTGATGGATGTCCAAGACGCATATGCCATAGATTGGAAGGCTGTGAAATTTGATGACAGGTTGACATCCTTTGTAAGGGAGGCATGTAATAGAGACCACCATGTTGTTTACCCGAGCCAATCATCTTCCCCGTAGCCAAGTCCTGTAGAACACAAAAGGTGGGAAAAAAAATGGCACAACAGTTTAGGGCAGAGGTAAGTTTGCTTACAGAAATTAGATTTAAGCGAAAACTAGGAACACATAAAACATCATCTAAAGTGATGTTGGAATTAAAAGATACAGTGCCAGTTGAAGTGATTGATGCTGTAGATCCTGTTGGTAAATTAACAATAGGTATGGATGATGATTGTGTTTTGGTGAGAAGTGTGGAATCAGAAGTGATATGATCGGTGGCTCCACTATCTAAAATCCATGGCTTTGTAAATACAGAATTAATTGAAGCATTGGAAAATGGATACAGACCTGTCGCATTTGCATAAGTGTATTTATTACCAGCACCATGGTTTGAACTCATCATTGATGAAGACAAGAAAGCTGTTGAAGTTGCTTGATGAAAATTCTGTGCAAGACGTTGTCCGGATCAGAAACTTGGCTCTGATACCATGTAAAATAATGAAAATGTATGAAAATATAATGAAAGTGAGAGAAAATGTAATGGAGGAAAATGTACATCTGTTTCATTAATCTTATGAGGTATATATACATAAGATATAACACATAAAGTCTATCACCCACCTAATATTCACCTAACACTCACCTAACATTACATAAAGTCAAGAGTACACCTAACACTCACCTAACATTACATAAAGTCAAGAGTACAACAAACACTCACCTAACATTACATAAAGTCAAGAGTACACCTAACACTCACCTAACATTACATAAAGTCAAGAATACACCTAACATTTCCTAATAGTCAAATATACATTTAAGATTTACTAATACAGTCAATTACGCATTCTATCACTAGTATCTTTACCGCGGCTCAATAGTTTTTGCTGCAAAGTGAAGACAGCTTCCCCATTTTATTTGACAAGTGATACCAATGCCAGAGATATCATTTCTGAGGAAGAACTTGACATTCCCACGTCGCTCTTCGACGATAAGGTACGTCCAGGTTCAATTTTTTTTTTCTCTTTATTTATTCTCATTTGTTAACAAAAAAAAATGTGGATTAGTAACATAAACTGATATAGCTGAAATAATATAAATAAATAAATAAAGTAATTTTATACGCTCAATTAGCTTCTAAAATAACATAAATTATTTAAATTTAATTTGTTTCATAAAACACAATTTAAATTATTCGTCTCAAATTCTTTTGTAGGTAATTTCGATTGTAGAGAATCACGCATACTTTATAATTTTAAAATTACAAGTTTTCATACTCATGAGTACAATTCCAAATTTGTGAATGGAAATTATAATCTTGATTCTCATTAATTTAAAAAATTTATTTAGTATTGTGAGTGGTTGTTTTTATTTTTGATGTTGTTTGATGTTGAGTTTCTATATTTTTAATTAAATTTTCTATTAAGTTAGTAAAAATTTTGAACTTAAAAGTTTTTAGAATTTTGATTCACATGCCATATGTTTAAATATACATTTTTTCAGATAAATATTTATTTTTGGATTAAATTTTATATCATCTAAAAGAAATAATTATTATAATAAATATAAACTGAACATATCCTCATCTTAGTGTGAGAGGTATATGAATTAATACATTTTCATTCAACTATAAGAAACTTTACTAATAATTAAACTTGTTAGTACAAGTGACTTTGGTTATTGTTTAAATTAAAATAAATATTTGATAAAAATAATAGGTGGTATATTGAAGGAAAAACAAAAATTTAGCCAATTCAATTTATAAAGTGTTTAAACAAGTATTTTCATTTTAGCTTTTGTGGACTAAATTCTTTATTCCATTGATAAGAACACAATTAATATTATTTCACATTAGTAATATAATTAAGTGTTCCTTGGATGTTGATAATGGATGCATGACTGCATCATCAAGTGTAGTTGTTATTTTATAGTTTTTATCCTTTTTTGTTGTCGACGTCACTGTTTCGTAGTCTTCCATTTAAAGCTACATTCATTGGTTATGCAATTGTTACTATATAAAGATATTAAACGTTTACTTCTCTAATAGCAACAAACACTCTTTAAACTTTTTAAAACTGATTTATCCAAGAAGATTAAAACTGCTCTATCTGCAGGTTGTGTCCCCCAACTTGGAGATCTTGAGAGTTTGTAAAATTCCCGTCGAGAAGATTTGGCACAACTTACTTCCACCGAAGTCTTCTTGTGTTCAAAATTTAACTCAATTGAGTATAGAAAACTGTGGTAATTTAAAAGAGTTTTTTTCATCTTCTATGGTAATCACGGAAGAGTCGAGAAAAGAAGAAAAGAGGGATATAATATCATTCCCTAAATTAAACTACCTGGAGATGGCATACCTTACAAAGCTAATGAGATTGTGGTCAGGATATTATATTGAATTTCCATCATTAAAAGAATTCGAGATATGGTTATGTCCTGAATTGAAGACATTCATTTTCGATGATAAGGTACATTATATTTCTTAAATTTATATCTTCTATTTGTTTATATTTTTCTTAAATTTCTTATTATACAAGCTTTCTGATTTTAAGAGGAAATGGAAATTATGAACATGGACAACTTGAAATTATCCATAAGGTGTTTTAGTCAATTCAATTTTCATTGTTTAAAGATATATTTTAATTTTAGCTATTGTGGATTAAATTCTCACTCCATTGATTTCAACACTGCTCCCATTAAATTATTAAATGTTGATAATGGATGCAACGATTGCATCATCAAGAGTAGTTAAATTATAGTTTCTATCTTTTTTTGTTGTCGAAGTTACAACTTCGGTAGTCTTCAATTTAAAGTAACATTTTGGTATTGCAGTTGTTATATATAGATATTATATGTTTACTTCTTTCATAGCAACAAACACTCTTCAAATCTTATGGCATCTCTTGTATACATGATAAATAATTGTTACCTGATTCATGCAAGAAGATTGAAACAGCTCTATCTGCAGGTTGTGTCCCTCAACTTGGAGGTCTTGGAGGTTTATAATATTCATGTCGAAAGGATTTGGCACAACTTACTTCCAACGATGTCTTCTTGTGTTCAAAATTTAACTCGGTTGATTATAAAAGACTGTGATAATTTAAAAGAGCTCTTTCCATCTTCTATGGTAATCACAGAAGAGTCGAGAGAAGAAGAAAGAAAGGATAAAATATCATTCCCTAGATTAAACTACTTGGAGTTGAGTACCCTTGCAAAGCTGACAGGATTGTCGTCGGGATATTATATTGAATTTCCATCATTGAAAACATTCAAGATAAGTAGGTGTCCTAAATTGGAAACATTCATTTTCGATGATAAGGTACATAGATTTACTTAGATTTATATATTCTATTTGTTTATGTTTTTCTTAAATTTCCCCTTATAGTTTTATGATATTAATTTAACTGACCTTTTCTCCATTTATTTAGAACTAATTTGTTATTTCTTTATTTTTGGATATATATTTTCCAATTATTTTCAGTTATAATCAGAAAGAATCATCTTTTAACTCAATAACGTATATACTGCAGGTTAGAGTTCCTAACTTAGAGGAAATGGAAATTATGTACATGCACAACTTGAAGATGATATGGCACAATCAACTTGATAGGGATTCCTTTCGCCAATTAAAATCATTGCAAGTTACGTATTGCGACAAGCTATTGACTCTGTTTCCATCGAACATGTGTGAAAGGTTATTGAGCCTAATGTTTCTAGAAGTTTCTGATTGTGGCTCTTTAGAAGAAATATTTGATCTCCAAGGAATAATTTCTGAAGGAGGAAATTCTATAGCAGCAGCAACTCAATCGACAGAATTGCCCTTTCAAACCTGCAAAATTTAAGAGTTTCAAGATGTCTCCGTCTGAAAAATCTGTTTGCTGCATCTATTGTTGCGAACGAGGGAGTATCAGAACAAGAAGTGCCTGTTAGATTTTGCTTTTCAAAATTGACCTGGTTGCAACTGGTTCAGCTACCAAAACTTAGAAACTTTTATCCTGGTAGACATAAAGTGAATGTCATGTATTGAAAACGTTGGTCTTGTCTGGTTGTGGTACTGACGAGGAGTGCCAAATGCAGCAATCCCTTTTGCTCGAAGAGGTATGGGACCCTTTTCTCTTCTTCTACTGTGTGAATTGGTTAAATTGTTTTATGTATGGTGTATGAAATTGTTTGAGGGATCATAATAGCTACTTGCATTTTATATGGTTGGTTGTTAGGCCTTCCCCTGCTTGGAGAATTTGACATTAGCCAGAAAACATGTCATGGTGATGTGGCAGGGCCATGTTTCGGAATATCTATTTCACAAACTTAAAATTCTTGAAGTTGAGCATGATGAATCGGCAGTTTTGCCGGTTGGCATCATTCAAAGATTTCAGAATCTGGATAAGCTTTCACTTTCAAATGGTTCATACAAAGAGATCTTTTCATATGGGGAGGATACACGGGCAGCAATGGCAGCAGCGACACCTATAAAACTGAAAATATTAGTTCTTAAAGAGCTTGGAAATCTGAAGTACATGTGGAAACAAGACTCCAAATTGAACTTAATTCTTCAAAATCTTGAAGATCTAAGAGTATCCGAGTGTCCCAGTTTGATCAACCTATTGCCGCTTTCAGCTTCTTTCCAAAATCTAACAAATTTCAAGTTGGTGGCTGCAATAGTTTGGAAAACTTGGTAACTTCCTCCACGGCCAAAACTCTGGTGAAGCTAAAAAAATGGATATATTTAGCAGCACAAACATTACAGAAGTGGTAGGAAATCAAGGAGATGTAATAGATGATAAATTATTTTCAACAGCTTGAAGAGTTTGTCACTCAAAGGTTTACCAAGTCTCACGAATTTCTGCTCTTGGAATTGCACCTTAGAATTCCCATCTTTAGAAGAATTAAATGTGTCCCACTGCCCGAAAATGAAGATATTCTCTCGAGGAGACTTGATCACGCAAAGGTTACAGAAAGTCAAGATTAACCAGACATCGGTTGAATTATGCCCGGACATGACCTTACACAGCCA
>QUWJ01001006.1:0-21654 GCA_003430845.1 Xanthoceras sorbifolium
ATACGGCCAATCTGATTGCGGCCTTGTCGCGACGCTCGTCGATTGTGTCAAGTTCGTTCAGCAACTCTCTGTTGTGCTTCTTCTGTTGCGTGTCGTATCCTATAAGAAGGGTAGTCAGCCTCTGTTGCTATGACGGCCTCTGAGCCGTAAGATAGAGAGAATGGTGTTTCGCCTGTTGACGTCCTGACCGTCGTACGGTAAGACCACAGCACACCTTGTAATTCGTCGGCCCATTTCCCTTTGTATTGGTCGAGTCGCTTCTTGAGGGTGGACATTATTGTCTTGTTGGTGGATTCTGCTTGTCCGTTAGCTTGAGGGTATCTTGGGCTTGAATAACTTAGTTTGATGCTCCATTTGTCGCAGAAGTCTTGGAAATCGTATGAAATGAATTGTGAGCCATTGTCGGTGACTATTTCCTTTGGAACTCCGTAGCGGCATTATGACATTCTTCCAAATGAAGCTTTTGACCTCAGAGTCTTTGATTCTCACGTATGACTCTGGCGTCGACCCACTTTGTAAAGTAGTCGGTCACGGCTAGCATGTAGACCTTGCCCCGGTAGCGATGGGCAACTTCCCTACTATGTCCATGCCCCACTTCATGAAGGGCCATGGTGCTGAAATGAGGTGGAGTCTTTCCGGGTGTTGATGTGAAACGTGGGCGAAGCTGTTGGCACGGGTCGCACCTTTTGACGAGGTCGTGCGACTCGGACCGCATTGTGGGCCAGTAGTACCCGGCTGTGATTGCTCTATTGGCTAGGCTTCTTCCGGCCGAGTGATTCCCCGCATTGCCCCTCGTGTAAGTCCTTGAGTACTTGCTGAGCTTCGACTGGGTCGATACATTTGAGGTAGGGCCCGGAGTAGGATCGCTTGTAAAGTTGACCCTCTATTATAGAAATCGGGCGGCCTTGATCTTAATTCTTCGTGCTTCTACTTTGTCAGATGGGAGGGCGTCGTCCCTCAAGTAGTCGTAAATTCGGGGTGACCCAAGTTAGCTCGTCCGAAATTGGTTTGATTTCGAGCTTTGTTGGCTTCCATACAGCTGGCCATTGGACAAACACACATGGGGATGGTTCATTCAATCGCGGTATCTAGTGCGGGACCCAAGATTGGCGAGTGCATCAGCATGTGCGTTTTCGGATCTTGGTATTTGCTCGATGTCGAATGACTCGAATGAAGCTTGTAGCTCTTTTGCCAAGGTCAAGTAGGCCGACATTTTCAAGTCCCGAGCTTGATAGGACCCTTGCAATTGTTTCACAATTAATTGGGAGTCACTGCGTACCTTTATTCGCTCGACGCATAAGTCCTTTGCCAAGGTGAGCCCGGCTATGAGGGCTTCGTACTCGGCTTCGTTGTTGGTGGTCTTGAATCCATATCGGATGGACCTCTCGACGATGTGCCCCGCAGGGGAGGCAAGTAATATTCCTAGCCCGCTGCCTCTAGCGTTACTTGATCCGTCAACTGTTAAACTCCACTCCTCCCTTGGTGTGTCGTGCGACATGGTGCAAAGTTCTTCCTCCGCTCGTTGTAGAATCCCGGGCGTGAAGTCTGCTATAAAATCCGCCAGTACTTGCGACTTGATCGCCGTGCGAGGTTGGTAGTTGACGTCGTACTCGTTCAGCTCCACGGCCCATTTCACTAGACGGCCGGATAGTTCGGGTTTATGTAGGACACTTTTCAAGGGGAATGCAGTGAGTACACTAATAGTGTGGCATTGGAAGTACGGCCTTAATTTCCTTGCGGCTGTGACTAGTGCGAGGGCTAATTTCTCAAGTTGGGTATACCTTGTCTCTGCGTCGAGTAGGGTCTTGCTGATGTAGTATACGGGGAGTTGTTTGCCATCCTCCTCCCTTATTAGTACTGCGCTAACGGCCGTTTCGGATACAGCGAGGGTAGAGTAGGAGGGTCTCTCCTTCCTTAGGCTTGGACAAGAGAGGCGGGTTTGCTAGATACCTTTTTATATTTTGGAAGGCGTCCTCGCTTGTTTGATTCCAATCAAATGACTTGCTCTTTCTTAGAGCATCGAAGAAAGGCTTACATTTTTCGGACGACTTTGAAATGAATCGATTGAGGGCCGCGAGCCGTTCCGGTTAGCTTTTGTACGTCTTTGATGCTTTTGGGGGACCTTAGATCCATGACAGGATCGGAGTTGATCCGGGTTGGCCTCGACGCCCCTCTTGGTTACTAAATAGCCAAGGAACTTCCCTGATGAAACTCCGAAGGAACATTTGGTTGGATTAAGCTTCATCCCATACTTGTCGATGATGTCGAACGACTGCCGGAGGTGGTCGAGGTGTTGGTCTGCTACTAATGATTTTACCAGCATGTCGTCGATATAGACCTCCATAGTCTGTCCAAGCATGGTTGCGAACATTTTGTTGACTAATCTTTGGTAGGTTGCCCCAGCGTTCTTGAGGCTGAACGGCATCACTTTGTAGCAAAAAATGCCGCGCTCCGTGATGAAGGAAGTCTTCTCTTGGTCGTCCGGATGCATAAGGATTTGGTTGTAACCGGAGAATGCATCCATGAAGCTTAATAGTTCGTGGCCTGCTGTAGCGTCCACCATCATGTCGATGTGTGGAAGAGGGAAGGAATCTTTTGGGCAAGCCTTGTTGAAGTCTGTGAAGTCGATGCACACTCGCCACTGCCCATTCTTTTTCTTCACTACTACTACATTTGCGAGCCACTCTGGGTAATTTACTTCTCTCACTGAGCCAATGTCGATTAGCTTTTGGATTTCTTCATTTATAACTTTGTTGCGCTCGGGCGCGAACTTCCTTCTTTTTTGTTTCACAGGTGGATGATTCGGGTCGACTTGCAACCTATGCACTAGGACTTCTGGGCTAATGCCGATCATGTCTGCGTGCGACCATGCGAAGCTGTCGTGTCGTGCTGTCAAGAAGCTGAGTAGCTCTGCCCGGATATTTTGCGGAAGGCGGGATCCGATACTAACTTTGTGGTCTGGGAAATTTTGATGTATGGACATTTCGTCGAGTTCTTCCATATCTGGTCCGTCTTTATTGGTGGGGGTACTTTCGCTCTGTAATTGCTATAAGTCGGACGGCCTGTTTTTTAGAGTGTTCTGGTAGCAGTCGCGCGAGATCTTTTGCTGCCCTCGGATCTCGTGGACTCCCCACTTGGTAGGGAAACGGATGACCTGATGATATGTTGAGGGGACTGCCCTCATATCATGAATCCACGGGCGACCCATGATTATGTTGTAGGACGACGGATAGTCCAAGATGAGGAAATGAGTGTTCAAGTTGACACCTTCCGCGTAAACGGGAAGGGTGATCTCTCCCAGAGTGTTCTTGTGTTCTCCACTAAATCCTACAAGGATTGTGGAGCGACGTACGATGTTACATTCATCGATGTGCATCTCTTTTAGTGCGCCGAGGAAGAGTACATTGGTTGAGCTTCCATTGTCCACTAGGATCCGTCTGATTAAACAATTGGCCACCGTCAGTGAGATGACTAGTGCGTCGTGGTGGGGATTGAATAAATCCATATGCTCATCGCTGCTGAAACTGATTGGGTAGTTATATGTAGGATCTGCCGTACGAGTTCGTTGGACGTCCGTACGACCGGCCTGCCGCGAGTGGTGCTTCGCCTCCGAGTAGGTTACTCCATTTACTTCTGATCCGCCAAAGATGACATTTACGGTCCTCTCGTGTTTGGGAGGCTCTGGTGGAGGGATTGAAACAATGTCGTGCGACCTGTCTTTGTTCACAAAAGTCTGTTTACCCCTGTCAGTCAGGAATTCTTTAAGGTGACCCTTCTTGAGTAGTTCGGCCACTTCCAATCGTAGTGCCACACAATGTTCAGTTCGATGGCCGTGGTAGCCGTGAAATTCGCACCATTTGGAGTTGTCTCTTTGATCCGGCGGGCTCATCATCTTGTCTGGCCATCGAACTGATCTACCCATTCCTTTGAGTATGGCGACTACCTCTGCCGGCCTGATGTTCAAATTATATTCTGGCGTTATATTCTTTGGCCGGATGAATGGCCTTGGTGATCTGTCGTCGCGCCGTCGCTCGTACCTCATATGGCCGTCCCTTCGGGGTATTGTTGGGTATGGCCCGCTACGTCGGTTGATGATTCGTGGTTCGACCATCCTCTCCGACTTATCTTCCTTGTAGTTCGCTCTACTAGGTTTGTAGTTTACTTCGTCTTCTTCCCATTTTATCTGTGCCCATGCCTTGGCTAGGACGTCTTCCATAGTTTTACAAGGGTACTTGGTGAGCTCCTTGTATAGGTCGGAATCATAGAGTAGACCCTTGCGGAAGGCTGATATGGCTGTCGCCTGGTTGCAATGAGGGATGAACACTTTTTCATGGTTGAAACGGCCAACAAAGTCACGTAGGCGTTCATTCCTCCTTTGGCTGATTGCATAAAGGTCATCGGATTGTTTTTCTAACTTCCGACTACTAGAAAACTACTTTACGAAGGTGTCAGTGAGTTGAGCAAAAGAGTTGATGGAAACATTGGGAAGGTTGGTGTACCATTGTAGGGCAGGTCTTACGAGGCTCGAACCGAAACCTTTGCACATACATGCTTCCCTAAGGTCACGCGGGATGGCGGCTGTGAACATCCGTTGTCGATACTGCGCAATGTGGTCGTCGGGATCCGTCGTACTGCTTCATACCTGGAAAGTTGAACTTCCTTGGCATCTCCACCAATGCTATTGTGTCGACGAAGGGAGAGTCGGTAAAACTATTGGCCGTACTTTTCTTTATAGGAGTGGGCATTCTCGGAATGCGTTGGATGAGTGCTTCCATCTCTGTGAACCTTCGTGCCAAGTCTCGGTTGGCCAAGGTCGGCTCGGTACTCACTTGGTTCGGGTTTGACGGCACTGAATGCTGAAGGGCCGGATGGAGTTCCTTGTAGCTGGGATGGTTGGTTGGGTTGAGCCGACATTGCCATTGGGGGTGGATATAGGCGGCACTCCTTGTGTAGCTCTGGCCATGTCGTCTGATCGATGTCCTCCCATCCCATTTGGTATGTTCTCTGCCGTATGTCGTGCGACAATATGAGGTCCATTCGTAACCCGAATGTTGGGCTCTGAGCCTACGTGGGTTGGATCGAGGTCTCTCGCGGTAGTACCTTGTTCGTCCGGGCGGACTGGCGCGTAATAAGTAGCGTGAGCGGCTTGCTCGAATGGCAAGGGTTGGGACGCTGAAGCGTCTCCAAATGGTCGTACGACAGTGAGCGAATTGATCCTATTTTGCAATTCTTGGTTCTCTGCCAACACTCGTTGATTCTCTTGTTCGAGTGCTTGGAGCCTTTGGGTATTCTCTTGCATCTGGGATATGAGGAGTTATACCCTAACCTCCATCGCGTCGTGATGAAAATCGTCAGATGACATAGTCGGAGTTGCCGCGTTCTACCTTTGCTTGCTTAGAGATTGTCGCGCCCCACGGTAGGCGCCAAATTGTAGTCCTCAAAAATCGTTCGGGGACACGGGGCACTACAACCTGCAAAGACAGAACGCACGTGACCCGCAGGACGTCTGGGACACCGGGGTGGTGCCGGCCAAAGTCACTCCGACGGTCAAGTTAGCGAGTGCTAGTAAAAGTGTAATGTTTGTAAATGGAGATGAGTAAGGAATACTTCCTGCTATCTTCACAGTTGGGGTTTTTCTGATCAAAGGAGGTGTAAGGTCGGAGGGTGATCGGAGAAGTTCAACAATGGCCGTAGGGTGTGGCTTTTTCTTAGTAATCTCTTGATCTCAGTTTTTCGGTCGTCCCTTCTTATGAGGGATTATCTTCCTCTTTATAGGAGACTGATGCTTCTTCCTTTTGAGGGATCTCATCATTCTCTCTTCTCTGTCTTCCACTAAGAAAGCATCTGGGTGCTTCTTTTGATCGGGCTGCCATCAAGTGTCATTATGACTTTGTAGGACCCATTTCAAAGTAGATCACAATCTGGTCTCCCTCGGAGCGACGGAGATACTATGTCGTACGACATGTAGGTTTCTTGTCAATCTGGACCATGATTGGGTGATGTAGCACGGTCGCACTACATAAGGGTACATGTCGTGCGACAAGGTCTTCGAACTGGTAAGTCGTCTTACTTACACGAATGCTCCATGTCGTGCGATATAGTCTTCGAACTGGTACGTCGTCGTACTAGACGAGCGCTTCATGTCGTGCGACATGGTCTTCGAACTGATACGTCGTCGTTACTACACTATCGCTCCATGTCGTGCGACTTGGTCGAGCTGATACGTCGTCGTACTTCATGAGTGTAGTCCCACTTTGGGCTATGGGCTTTGTCTTTGGACCATACCTTGGGCCAGACATATTTTGGCTACTACACCCATAATTGTTGTTAATTATGTGAAAATAATGTAATGGGTTTATTTGGATTAATGTTTAGGTATACAAGTGGATCAGGTGGAACAGTCCAGAAAGAATGCATGAAGGAAAAAATTGGCAGTGAGTACCGCGACCAGCTACTGCGACCACAGATCGCAATGAACAGCTCGCGGTGAAAATAATAATTTTAGGCAATGAGCACCGCGACCAGGGATCGCGATGAGCAGCTCGCGGTGAAAATGCTGATTTTGGGCAGTGAGCATCGCGACCAACATCGCGACCAGACACTGTGATGGCTGATCGCGATGAAGGCCGTAAAAATACTCCAGTGAGCACCGCGACCAGGTGGCGCGACCACAGGTCGCAAGAATCGGTCGCGATGACCAAAATTTTATATATAAAAAAAAATAAATGGCGGTGGGAAACTTCACGAAGAAGTAAGAGAAAACAGAAATAGAGAGAAATAGACCGAGAGAAAGAAAAGAAGAAAAGAAGAAGAAGAGAAAGAAAGAAGAAGAAAGAGAAAGAAGAAGAGAGAGAAAGGAAGAAGAAGAAGAGAAGAGAAAGAAGAAGAAGAGAAGAGGAAGAAGAAGAAAGGAAGAAGAAAGGAGAAGGAGAAGAAAAAGAGGAGGGAGAAAAAGAAAAGAAGATAGGAGAAGGAAAAATAAAGGAAATCTAGAAAAGAAAAGTTCGTAAAAACGGTATCCAGGTTGGTGTACACTCATTTATAAAATATTTATGAACTTAATATGTGTTTTAATTTGAATCTGAAATTTTTGAATATTTTGGTGAGTATATGTTCATATGTTTCTTTATTTGAATATTTTGATTTAATCGTATTTCGATTATCACGATTATGTTGAAATAAATTATTACAGAATATCGTATGAAACAATCATATAATTTCTAAGAAGTCAAATACACTAATGTTGTTTGAAAATTATATTTGTTGACTTTAATTTAGATTTGTAAATTACAATTGTTGATTTTGAAATGAATACAATGAATTGATATAAAAATTGGAAAATTTTGTATTGTGTAATGGCCCTAGGATACTTGAACATAGAAAATGGATATAGAAGGTTGGTATACCAGCTGGGTTATTTCAGCAGTACTGCACCGATATTGATATTGATTTTGATATTACGTACCTCCCTAAGGATTCGTCCTGGGGTAGGGAGTTATGATATTGATATTATCTACCTCCCTAAGGATACCGAGTACCCGGTTCTAAGGTAGGGAGTTATACGTACCACCCTTGGATGGAGCAGGCCCCAAGTGCCGGTTCTAGGGTTGGGAGTTATGTTCGACAGGCAGCTACCGAGTGGTCGATGTCAAACGACCCATATTCCAGTCCAGAAAATTATGTTGAGTATACCAAAGGGTCAGGATTGAAATGAATTGAATAAAATGTTTATAAACGAACTTAGAAATTGATTTCGTATGATTTATTTCATTGATTGAGTGGAATCATGATATGTTTTTATATGACAGTATTATGAAATCTTATTTTGAAATTTATTTTGTGATTTCGATAAATAAATTTAGTGAACACCCACTAAGCGATATGCTTAGCGCGTTGATTTTATCACACGTAGATAATAGGGATACCAGCGGAGAAAAAAACTAAAGAGAAGGTAGCTGCAGACAGAGGTTCAGAGTCACCATACTTTTGGGTAGTTATATTTAAACTTTATTTGTATATCATTCAGTTAAGCGTGCATATACAGAAGTTTGTAAATTTGTCATATATATATATATATATATATATATAAGTTTTGTAAATATTTGTTTAATGGTTTATGTTTTTTTTTTAAAAGTTTGTAAATATTGATTATGTATTATTTCATTTGGAAATGTTTGGAAAGTCGCACTATATGGCAGAGTGCGCATATGATTGAGAAATGGCTTTTGAAGTGTTGATATTATACTATTTGCGTTTTTATCGAAAACAAGATTTCTAGAAAGTCAGAAAAATAGAGGAAACTCTGGCAAAATTTTTCAAATAGTTTTGATGGGCTCACTTTAAAGGATTTTAAAATGCAAATTATTTGGTTTTTCAAAAATTTCAATTTATAAACAGAATTTAGAAAAGTTTGAAAACCAGGTAGCGCTCTTTGGATTGATCCAGGCAGGTCGGGTTAAGGGGTGTTACAGTTAAATTCGATATGAGCAAAGCATACGGTAGGGTGGAATATGGGTTCATTATGGGTATGATGGAGAGGCTTTGGTTTGAGGAGGGGTGGATTAATAGGGTGATGAGCTGTCTCAAATCTGCATCTTATTCATTTTTTATTAATGGGGAGGTGATAGGTAAAGTGATTCCTAGTAGAGGGCTGAGGCAAGCGTGTCCCCTTTTACCTTACCTTTTCTTATTATGTGTTGAAGGACTTTCAGTTATGCCTCATCAAGCAGATTTGGGTAGTACTCTCTATGGGATTAAGGTTCCTAGAGGAACCCCTTCGATTTCTTATTTGCTTTTTGTTGATGATAGTTTGACTTTCATCAAAGCCTCGGTGGGAGAGTGCATGGTCTTAAAGGAGTTTTTTTTCATAGATATGAATTAGCTTCGGGACAAGCTATTAATTTTGAGAAGTCAGCCCTCTCATTTAACCCTAATACCTCGGCTGATGTTAGAGACAATAACAAAAGGATTTTTAACATTGAGGTGGTCTCTTGCCATGATATGTACTTGAGCCTCCCCTCTATAATTAGCAAGAATAAAATGAAGGTTTTTAGGTCTATTAAGGACAGAGTGTGGCGGAAATTACAAGGGTGGAAGCATAAACTTTTTTTGCGTGGGGGTCGCAAAGTGTTGGTCAAGTTGGCGGCATAAGCTGTCCCCACGTATGCTATGAATTGTTTCCACCTTTCTTCCTCTTTATTGGCTTAATTGCAGGGTTTATATGCAGATTTTTGGTGGAGTTTTAATGGCAATAAAAAGAAAGTTCATTGGATGTCTTGGGAAAAGATGTGTCAGCCTAAGGAGTGTGGAGGTATGGGTTTTAGAGCAATGGAGGCCTTCAACCAAGCTATGTTGGCAAAACAAGGTTGGAGGATTTTAAGAGACCCTAATTCTCTTATAGCAAAAGTTCTTAAAGTTAGGTGTTTCCCTAATACCTTCTTTTTATATTGTGAGTTAGGTGCGAGACCATCTTACTTGTGGAGAAGTTTATTATGGGGGAGAGAGGTTTTAAAGATGGGTATTAGATTATGGATTGAGAACGAAAAAAGAGTTGCGGTCTATGATGATAATTGGCTTTCTAGAGATTTTTCTTTCAAAGTTCTTTCCCCTAAAACGCTTCCAGATGGTGTTTCTATTTCAGCTCTCTTAGCAGGCCTAGAAAGATGGCATGAAGGGCTGGTTAGAAGGTATTTTTGGCAAGAGGAGGCTGACCTGATCCTTACCATTCCTTTGAGCGTTTTTCCTTTGCAGGATTCGCTTCTTTGGCATTATGACAAAATGGGAGAATTCTCAGTTAAGAGTGCGTATCAGCTAGCTTTATCCTTTAAGAATAAGGATGGTCTTCTTGCTCTTCAGGGCCTTTACAGATTTGGAAACAAATTTGGGCGATGAACCTTCCTAGTAACGTGAAATTTTTTACTGTAAAGCGTGCAAAGGTATTCTTCCAACTAGAGCTCTTTTATTTTAAAGAGGTATTATTATTTATCCTTCTTGTGGTTTCTGTGGGGCTGCTGTTGAGTTGGTAGATCATGTGTTATGGAGTTGTGTGCATGCTGCCCATTTTTGGAAGGATTGTCGAAAGTTTTATGTTTTATCTAGCCCTAAGGGAGGGGACTTTGTAGCCATATTTTTATGGGTTTTAGCTGCGGTTGAAAGGGGTTTTATTGAGTAATTAGTGGTTGTAGCTTGGTTGATTTGGGGTAATAGAAATGTTGTTTCTCATAGTGGTAAGTCATTGTCTGTTGAGAATTTATGGGATAGGGCTGCTGGTTTCATTTCACATCTTTCCTTTGTTGATTGAATCAGATTCTTTGAATGTGGTAAACCTCTACAATGATTTGATCTTCTCCAAAGCGCAAGTAGGGGTGGTCATCCAAGAAATTAAGTTGAGGATTGCTTTTATAAATATTATTTATATTTCTCATGTGTGTAGAAGCTGCAATATGGCAGCTCATGTTGTTGCTAGGAAAGCTTTGTCTTTTGGTTGTAATAGTTTCTGGGAAGCACTATTAAATTTAAGTTTTTCATAAAACATAAATTTAAGGAGTAATGAGGAAGCACTGTTAAAACGGTCCTATCAATAAATTTATATTTTTCGTAAAACTTATTCTCTTCAATTAGGAGGAATTCATTGACTTCTAAGCAAACAACTTTATTTATGGTGAGGATAACATATAAAAGTGACCTTATCTGAATGGAACCTCCATGATGTTCAAGTATTGAGTAAATCATTAACGAAGTTGGAGTAAGGATTCAGTAAAATGACTATATCAACTTGTTTTGGTGGTTGGAGCCTTACAAGCTTTTTCAAGCTATCAAGGTTCAAACTTTATTATGTACATATTATCTCAACATCGCTTATAAAAACCCAATAAGTATAGGTAAATATCTCCCGTATTAGGAGTATATGGCTCACAATGTTGGGAGTAGACAGCTTCAACTATGGAAATAGATGTCCGAACCGTACTAATAAGGGCTTAATCTCCGTAGATTCCGGTAAGCACAATTTGTAATACACCCTCCCAATAGTATGTACTATACATGTACAGATATTATAATTTATTCTTTTAGAATTTATTGTACAGTATACAAGTAAATAAATGAGCCTTTATTATGAGTAAATTGAATGTTTAAAGTATTAAGGGTGCTATAATGGAATCTATTGGATGGATCCGGAGATTTTCGAAAAAGGGTATCAGAGACTTAGAAAATATCTGGAATGGTTTCAGATGATTAATAAGATTCCATAAAGTATATAAGAAATTTAAATTATAAGTTTTGGAGAATATAGTAAGGATTTCCATAAATTGGAGTATTAAGAATATATATTGAAGTTAATATATATATATATATATATATATATATATATATATATATATATAAAGGAAAAGTAAATTAAGTATTGTAATTTGATTGGTGTTTTAAAAGTAAATGAATTTTTATGGAAAAAGAGTTAGTATATTTTTATGGATTGGATTGAAATCCAACTAACCATTAGAGATTAACCAATCAAATTTTATCATCTCTAACCAATGACACTTTTGTAAAATTTAAGATAGTTTAAGGGCAATTGTTTAGGTAAATTTAAGATTAAATAAAAGAGAATTTATGATAGGAAATGAAAGTGAAATAAAATGAAATGTAAATCAAATGAGGATGAAATTAAATGAAGATGAAATGAAATACAAATGAAATTGAAATAAAATGAAATGCATTAAGTGAAATGAAATGCAAATGCAACTTAAATTAAAAGTGTTGACTGGCCAAAGCAAAGGAGCAGACCACTAGAAAATTCGAGAGAGAGAGAGAGAGAGAGAGAGAGAGAGAGAGAGAGAGAGAGAGAGAGAGAGAGAGAGAGAGAGAGAAGGAGAAGAAGAAGAAAAGGAGAAGCACGCCCAGCCAAAGAAGAAGAGAGCAGCGGCCGGAGAAGGAAGAGAAGAAGAAGGAAGAAAGAAAGGAGAACTGGTCGGCCAAGGAGAAGAAGCTCCGGTCGAAGAGGAAGAGAGAGAGGAGAAGAAGGAGGTTCGGTCGAAGGAGAAAGAAGAAGAAAACAGAGACAGAACCAGCCAAAGGAGAAAACAAAAGAGAGAAGAAAGCTCGGCCAGCAGAAGAGAGAAAGAAGAAGAAAGAGAAGAGAGAGAGTAGCTGGTCACGGGAGAGAACAAAGCAGACCGTGAGGGAGAAGAAGAAGAAAAGAAAAAGAAGAAAAAGAAAAAAGAAAAGAGAAAGAAAAAAAAGGAGAGGTTCGGTCCAACAAGAAAAAGGGGAGGAAGAGTAAGAAGAGGAAAACCAAGAGGAATTTGGGTGAGTGATTTATGAAGTTGAATTGATTTGGAGTTTTGATGATATTATAATTTTCATGTTTAATTGATTAAGTATTGAATTGTGTTGAAATTTTGATTGTTGAATATAAGGTGAAAATTGATTGATGGAAGTAAAGAAAATGATGGGTTGTATTGATTTTAGTATTTGATTGAATTTTTGTGGTGTTTTGTTTGAAATTAGTTTGAATTGAATTGATTAAAATGAAAATCAAGAAAACTAGTAAGGTAAAGATTTGGGGGTTTTATGATTTCAAGTTTGGATTGTTAAATTGAGATGTTATGTGTGTAATTGGAGTATTTTTGAGTTAATTGATAGTATGGATTGAATTTATTATGTAAGAAATCAAAATAGCTCTCAAATTAGTGAATTGTATTATGAGTTTTGCTGTGATGTTGTGTTTGGTGGTTGATAAGAGTTGTAGAAATTGTTTAGAATAAAATTGAATCACTAATTTTGGAAATTTTTGAATATAATTTGAAATTGAAGTTATAATTAGTTTAATAAAGTTTGATGAGATTGAATTTGATGTTGTTAAGTGAAGGAAATTCACTTAAGTTAAATCGATGAAGATTAATATGAGAAATTGTGTAGAAATTGAAGTTGATAGTGTAGAGAATTCGATTTATTAGTAATTAAGTATTAGAAATTGTATTTGTGTGATTTGATACAAATTGATGTTTAGAAATCCAAGAAAGTATGGTGGATTGTGTGGTATGAGATTCAATTTAAGAAAAATTGAATGATTCAAGGAATATATAATTATAGAGACATGATTTCAGCAAATAGAATGTGTTAATTGAGTTTTTTGAATAAGTTGATGGTATTTATATTACTGATTTATTTGGAAATATATTACTTTAGGGTGAAATCTCCATAATATGGGAGGAAATGAATTATGCGGAAATGCAAGAAATGTAATGAAACGTAGGAACCAGAGCACCAACCCTAGAGAAAACCAGAAATCGGTGAGTATAAAATTATTTTAAAGTAAAGTATATTTTATTTTATTAATATGTTTTATCTAAAGTTTAACAAGTTAATATTTTTATTCAAGTTGGTGAAAAATTATACCTTTAGTTAAAATATATTTTAGAATGTTTTCCAATTTATTTTAATTGTTTATAACTTTAAATATACGTTCATTTACTTGTATATATGTTTTATAATTTAAATATAATTTATGTTCAAGTATATTTTAATTAAAAGTATTTTTATATCTCATAAATTTAGAATTTATATTCATTTTAAAAAAATATGTTTTATGTATATCCCATACTTTTGATTAAAAGTTAGTTTTCAAAGTAAAGAAAATAGTTTTCAAACCCATGGATTACCCTTCGGATTAGTTATCAGATTTTCAGCAATTCGACACGGCCGGTACACCCCATTTGTGTGTGGCAAGTTAAGGGGGGATAATCCGCTAAGTTCAGGGGGGTTGAGTCTGTCGAGTCTGTCAGTCGCCCATACATTGGGGTGTTGTCCCGCTATATGTATGCGACGCAGCATTCTGCACATAAATAGTGAGATGTCTTATTTCAGATGTCACGTTAAGCGGCGTCAGTTAGTCACCTCGTGACCCTTATATCAGATGTCACAGTGGATGGCATCAGTTAGTGGCCCTGTGACCCACTCATATGGTACGACACCAGTTAGTCGACCTGTGAGTCAGCTTAGAGGTCCATTGGGAGTTTTCAGAAACAGAAGCCAAGCCAGAAATATTTTTCAGATTTTCAATACAAAATATTAAATTTACAGAAATAATTTAATATATACCTTGTTTATGTTTTAGTATTTATTAAAGAGCTTTTGTACGTTAGGTTTGACTAGATTTTCAGAAAAAACAGATTTCAGTACAGTATTCAGAAAGCAGATTATTATTGATTTTAGTACATTGTTATCAGAAGACAAAATAAGTTTTCACAAAAGTTTATTATCAGAATATTTTATCAGAAAAGCATTTTATCAGAAAAGTATTTTATCAGAATAGTATTATCAGAAAACTATATTATTAGAAAAGTTTAATCAGAGAAGTTTTATCAGAAAAGTATTTTTAGTAAAGTATATTCTTTTAGCTTTTTAGTTGTCAGAAAAGTACATTATTTCAGCTTATCAGTTTTTCAGAAAAAATATATTTTCAGCTTTTCAGTTTCTAATAAAGTATATATATATATATATATATATATATATATATATATATATATATATATATATATATATTCAGCTTCTCTGTTTCTTCTAGTAAAGTGAAAATATATGTATATATATTCTCAGCTTTCTAGTTTTCAAAATTAGATTCCAGAATAGATTTTATAAAAGAGATTTTAGTATAGTTTTATAAAATATATTTCAGTTCAGTTTTCAAGGAAATAGAGAGATTTTTATTATTAGGTAAATTGTTTAGTACAGTTTTTCAGAATTAGTAAAAGAATTATTATTTTGAAATTCCAGTATATGACGTTCAATAAATAGATTTTAGTTATTTTCTCAAGTTAATTTATTAGAAACGGATTAATATTCCTTTCAGATTTCGAGGAGGTTATTAGAAAAAGGATTAAAGTTAATTTAGAAATTTATAACACTCACTGAGCTCCTTTAACTCACTCTAGTTTTTCTTTATGTTTTTAAATCAACCTCCCAAGTACTGGTGCAGACATTGCAGGGACGCCGAAGATCAGCGGGATTAGTCAGAGGATGTTGTAACTGTTTTACAAGCATATATAATGTTTTAGTTATTAAGTTTGTATTTTGATATTGTTTTAAATGCATAAGTATTTTATTTAAAAATTTGATTAATCTATTTTTGATAATCATTTATTCTGATAAATCAACTGTTTGAGTTGTGATTTGTTGAGATGGACCAGAGATCCATAGTAGTTGAGATTTGAAATTTTATAGAAGTGTTCAAGTTTTTATGCAAGTCTCTAAGATTTGGTAATCTTAAAAAAACAGAGGAGACTCTGCCAAAATTTTAATAAAGTAGTTTCGTTTTAAAAAAAAAAAAAAAAATTTCTACTCAGATTTCCAGTTATAAGAAACGGCTTAACTTCACGGAAGCCTTTTAGCGAGGCAAGCCTTGACTGGGAAGCTACCCAATTACTGTGGATTGTGGGTGTTTTCCTGACCCGTAATGTGTTAGATCTCAAAAAAAAAAAAAAAGAATTCTCTACTATTGTATTTTTTTCAATTACAAAATGTTGTTTAATTAGTAGTCAAGTTTTGAATTCGAGACTTGTTTGTGTCAAAAATATATTGAAATGTTTTCTACAATAGTTAGAATAAAGAATTGTATCTATAAAAGTATTACATTGAAATTTATATTGTAAAATTAAAAGAGAAACTTGAGACATTCCAACTCATATCCTAAATTGTAATATAACAATTTAATTTATATGACATGTTGTAAATGAAATAATCATCATTATCACTGCATATTCGTTTATCAATTTACGCTTTGAAGAAGTAAATTGGTGATACCATAGATACCAAAGACTTTTCCTATGACACTTCATTTTCTCTAAGCACATGCTGGTCCGACAATTAAGGAGGATAATTCTCATTGGTAAGGTGTGTTGACAATTAAGTATGGCCAAACTTCACAGGCTTTTTTTAATACAAGTTGGACCACCATTTTCATATTGCAATGAATTAATATTGCAATGATTTTCTCTCGCGGTTGTGTTCTCGCGCGATTTCGGTTCAGTTTCGAAAAGAGGAAAAACTCGATTCAGTTTCGATTCTGTTCTCGGTTGTGTCCTCTCTCTCTCGGTTCTGTTCTCGCGCAATTTCAGAAGTTCACGATAGTCATCTGTCCACTGTAAGGTAAATTTTTCAATCTCAAAAACTTTCCTTGAATAACTGTATTTGATCAATCTAGGACTACCAATTTGGTTAACCATTACATTTACTCTCTATTTATGTTCCTTCCATATTTTTGTATATTCCTGGATAAGTTTCATTGACGTTTTCTACGTTTTTAGTTGTTGTAGATTATTAGTTAAATTTGTTAAAATTCATGGATTACAGATCTTGGTAAGGTGCTGCTTCATCCTAGCTTTGGAGGGCTTCCTCAATAGGCAGTTGTCAGTGAGTCACATTTAAACTTTCATGGAATAAAGTACTGATGTTACCATATCGGTATGTACTGATCATGTCTATATTACAGGTGATACATTCCCTGTTGGCTGTGCTTTTGATGAGTCAATCGTCCACCACAAGGTCCTTAACTAAGTTTCCTTTAATATTTTGACTTTGAATAGCTTCCTTATTTGCCATAACAAAATTTTGATTCAGATTTCCTTGGTGTTGCAGTATTTCAAAGAAAATGCGGATTACAGCAACCCTGCTTACAGCAGTAAATATGGAGTTTACTCTGAAGGATGCAGATTGAACAATGTAATGATGTCGTGGGGGCACGACGACTACATGTACTTGATGAAGTTTTCAAAACTTGAAATATTACATGTAATAGTCTTTCTCAAATTTGCATGATCAGCACTAATTTTTGCCTCTAAATTTAAATAGGTGGCCAAGGAGAACAAGACAACTCTACCTTATGCAGCCCTTTTCATCATAAGATATCACTCGTTCTATTGTAAGTAGAGAGCATATACACTTTATTTTTGAAGTTAACACAAAAAGTATTTCTGTTTGGAGTTAATGTTCAGTGATATTCATGCTTTCATGATATCGTAGCACTACATCGATTAGAAGCATATAAGAACTTGATGAACGAAGAGGATGTCGAGAATCTGAAATAGCTGCAAGTATTCAAATAAGTTTAAAAATTAACTTGAAACCAATTTATTTAACTATGCATATCTTTGTGTTTCTAACTAATGCTTTTGGAAGTGCTTTTTCTTAAGGGTGCTTTCTACAAGTGCACTCTCATATGCATCTTTGGTAAGTCCAAGTACTTACTGTCTGTTCTTAACTAATTTTCCCTGCACAGTAAATACGACCTTTACAACAAGAGTAAAGTCCGGATAGATGTTGAAGAGGTCAACCCGTACTATCTCTCCCTCATTGAAAAGGTAAAACATCATTTGTATGTTTAGCTAATAATATTCATATCATATGATCTCCTTTTCTGTTCTTAATATGAATTTATAATTATCTTGTTATAGTACTTTTCGGCGAAGCTAAATTGGTGAATTCCGGGAGCTCTGAAGCTTGACGAATCAGTTATGTATACCGGGCTGATTACTAGAGAAGTTACAACAACTTATTTAAGAAGTAGAGATGAGTGACATTTTTAGAAGTCAACAAGAGTTAGTTATTGTGTTAGATATTTGAAGATCTTGTAAGAAAATAAATGTTGCAGTTGTTGTTTTGAGTGAGAGAATTTTCCATTTGTTTGCTTCTAATAAAAAGTTGTTCTACTTGTTAACTTTTAGCAATTGGGTTCTACTGTTTTCACTGTTTTTAGCTTGCCATTTTCATCCAAGTTTGAGTTGCAATATAAGATCGCGGCCCAGAACGAACATGTTTTCAAGTTGCCATTCACATAATCTATAGTTTTCCTTATGAATTTATGATGTTATATCGTGTGCTGTCAATGTTAAACTTCCGATATATCAACTCAACCAACCCTATAAGTTTTAACCTTTTAGAAACCAGTACCCCAACCGGTGAACCACCAACATAATCTAGACAGTTCCATTGTTCGTTATAATTTAGTAGAAGTCTACGGGTATTCATTTCCTAAAATAAGAGACAAAAATTTAGAAGATGCAACATTTCATAAAAACATTAATAAAAGTGAATTTCACTGATAATATTTCACTAACTATTTCACTAACATACATTTTCACTAACATACATTTCAATAATATACATTTCGCTAACATACATTTCACTAACCAATATTTTAATAATTTACATTTCACTAACATACATTTTAGTAATCTACATTTCACTGACTATAGTTCACTAACATACATTTCACTAACCTACATTTCACTAACAAACCTTTCACTAACTAACGTTTCACTAATTTACATTTCATTAATATACATTTAGTAACCTACATTTCACTAACCTACATTTCTCTAATCAATATTTCACTAACCTACATCACTAATCAATACTTTATTAACAAACATTTCAGTGACCAATATTTCACTAACCAATATTATTACCAAACGTTTCACTAACTTACATTTTACTAACAAACCTTTCAAGTTTTGATTTTATTGATACAAATAAAATAAAAAACTTAAAAAATCCATAATAAAGGTGTGTAACTTATTTGAATGAAAAAGACAAAAAAAAAAATAATATGAAAGAGTTGCTGACGTAGAAGGTAAAAAAAATATATAAATGGGGTTGAGTGGGCGCAGCATTAGGAAGATAAAAATGTGTTTTTGTTTTAACTAGGTTAAAATGTGAAATGGGTTTTTTTATAATTTTTAATTTCACGGGGTCTTTTTGTAATTATTCAATCAATGGGTGGTTGAGGGTGTTTATGTTATTTTTTTCTCCAATTGACTAAAAGTAATTATTTTTTCCTATAAATTATTTTTTCCTATATGACTAAAAATAATTTTTTTTAATAATTTTTAGGTCATTTCTAACCATTTTCCCATTAATAAATGGTCATATAATTTATATGGACATGGAATCCACTTTGACTAATCATACATTATTCATCATTTATTATATATTAGTTATGTGTTCAGGGATTACTTTTATAGATATTATTTGTAATATTTAAATATTTATTTTCTTTAAAATAATTTTTAACTAAATTTAATTTAATTAATTTAATTTTTTAAAATAATTTAATTTTTCTGTAAAATTAATTTAATATAATTTTATAATAATCAATCTACATTATATAAATATAAGACATAACTGTAGTGATCAAAATTGGTCAGACCTACTTATTTACCTTTTTCTATAGGTTCAATCTATAAACAAATTTGGAGCTAAAATATTATTAATTGTTGATGATCCCCCGATCAGTACGATGGTGACACAGTTTTTTAAAATCTAATGATAATATGTGGCACACCTGCCACTGAAAGGTCTATGATTGATACTGATCAAACCGATAGGTGATTAACCAATAGAAACATCAAATGACAACAGGATAAATACGCACATAAAAGAGGAATGATAAGTAAGATGTAAGTTTTTTTTATTTTATATATATATATATTTAACAATTGATAAAATCGAGAGTAGTGAAGTATTTAATTTGTTGAATATACATAACTAATTTAATCATTAGAGGATAGTAGTTGACAAACCAATTAACAAGTTCGTTCCTTTGTAGGTAGCTTATGAAGTTCCCACCATCCAACCCAAAATAATCCTCCTGAGGAATTATACAAGTACGATCATCAACATTAATAAAATATTACATATTATTAATGTTTGAGGTTATAACATCTAGTTATCATCAAATTCATTAAAAAATTATATTCTGAAATTTATTAGAAACCACCTATATAATTTATTAGAGGCAAAAAGTAAGAGATATCAATGATTCGAAAGAAAAAAAATCATTATCATCTGTAATTAAGCTATACCTTAGAAGAGGTGATGGAAAGTTGTAACCATAAAATCTCAAGATTGAGATAATACAAAGTAGCAAGAAGTTTGTGAAAATATTGGGATTTGACATAAATTCACATAAAAACTACTGATTTTTATATTATTTTTAAATTTATATTAATTTAACATTATATTAAATATATTTGATAAATCTCCCCATCCAAAAGCAACTTTGATGTTGAATACAACCACAAAAAAAAAAAAAAAAATATTGCCAATTAATTAACTAATACCTACAACATATCTTATAGTGTATTTTGATTACTGTAAATTATGAAATAATCATTTATTTCATTATTTAAGATTCAAAAATATTTGGTAATTTAATAAAAGGTTAATTATTCTTAAATTGCTTCTCTAATATTACATTTTCAAAAGTCACGTAAGAAACAATCAACTTTTAATTAATCAAACACATTTTAAATTCTATCTTATGACACTTATTCACAAACTACATCAATTCTAAATGCATCCTTATATACTATAAGATAAATGTTCCTTCTTCTTTTTTTCTTTTTTAATAAAAGGAAATTCTATAAAGGAAAACAGGAACTAACCATGAGCCTGGCAGTCCAAGAATACCCCTAGCGACCGTTTGAAAGTAGAGGGTCGAGAAACACACCTATCACGATAGATAAACACCAAGCGACCGTTTTCAATCCTCCAACGGGAACCCGCCTCTAAAATACCCTAGCCCAAATAAAGCTTCTCCAAAGAAAAGAATTATCGTTCTTATAGTTAGCCTTCACGACGCTGCCCATAGGGAAATATCAACCCTTAAGGATTCTAACAGCCAACAGAGAAGGACAAGTAATAATACGCCAATATTGTTTCGCTAACAAGGCCCGATTAAACACCTAAAGATTCTGGAAACCCAAACCACCCTCCAATTTACTTAAGCAAAGCCCCTCTCATGCACTCCAATGCAACTTTCGATTCTCCACCTTTGAACCCCATCGGAACTTCATGCACATTCTATGAATTTCATAAATAAGCAAAATCGGAAGCTTAAACAATGACATAGCATAGGTTGGAATAGATTGCACCATCGCCTTCAATAAAACCTCTTTACCACCGGCCGAAAAAATCTTAAGGTGCCACCCTTTAATTTTGTCCCAAATATGTTTCTTAATAGAAGTGAACAAGCTTCTTATGTTGCGACTAACAAAATTAGGCTACCCTAAGTATCGTTCATGGCAAGCCACAAGTTTAACCCTAATAATACCCGCCAAAACCTCTCCGTCCCGCTGCGAGACCCCCTTGTTAACACACATTTGATTTATCATAATTGACAATCTGCCCAGAAGCATCCGAAAACCAATTTAAAAGTCTCTTCAGAGTATGGCAATTGCCCACAGAAGCTTTAGAAAAAAGCAGATTGTCATCCGCAAAGAACAAGTGCATCACCTTAGGACCCCCACGGCTACACTGAAACCCCGAAATAGACCCACCCTTCTCCTCTGCATAAATCATACGAGATAACCTCTCCACGCAGATTAAAAGAAGATAGGGAAACAATGGTCCCCTTGTCGCAAACCTGTAAAAGGTTTCATAAAACAAAACACTTTCCCGATAATCAAATACGAGAAGGATACAGACCTCACACACTTCATAATTCTATCCACCCAAGCAACAAAAAACCCAAGCTTGAGCATTATAGCTTCTAGAAATACCCAATCAACCTTATCATATGTCTTCGACATGTCCAGTTTTAACGTAAATGCACCCTTATTACGACGATATTTTCGCTTAAGGGCATGCAGGCATTCAAAC
>QUWJ01000318.1:0-37779 GCA_003430845.1 Xanthoceras sorbifolium
GCTCCAAGCCCTAAACCAACAGCTGTTGTCCCAGTACCAGCATTGACAACAAGTTTAACAGCCTTCTTTTTTCCAAGTAAATGATTCTGGGATAAATACTGGACTAGTCGAAAGACACCTATGAGAAAGAAGTCATCTTAGTCAAGCTATTGTAGCAATCCACCACTAGAGAATCAGTGTTACTGGAAATAAATAGTTAATAAATATTATTATCGCCATTTCCTTTCCATCAAAACTTTGCATTATAAATCAAATCAATGTTAAACATTGTAAACTCTATTGGCATGGTCCAAATGGCCTACATTCAAAAGTCTACCTTTATGCTCACTTAGAACAACCAATTGCTATACGGGGAAAGCAAGAGTCCTAAAAATGTCTAAGCACATCAAAGTTATTTAATATGCATATCCTAAATCATACCAAAACTGTGATTTTCAAGTTACCTAGTAATGCCAAAGCATCCCCTGCACCCTCATTAACAATTACAACCTTTCTTGGACAGTCGTCAGCACCTCTATGATCATTCACTTGCACAAAAGTTGAAGCCGCAGACGTCTGAGATGTGAAAGATTCACCAAAAATTTCATTGCACCATAAAACATAACCATTACTGCCCGCAACCAATTTAGCATGGCTTGTTAGCATTTCTATCCTATGGGCATAAAGAGATCTTGGAATGTATGTGACATTTCCATAAATAGTTGAAATCAGGTTATAACCAGTGAGAATTTCAGGCTGCTCCCCTCGCAGCAACAAATGTGAATTTAATCCTCTCTCTGCACATGAAACAGCTGCAAATATACAGAGACTGGTAATTTCAAGCAAGACCCCATGTCTGCCTTCACTCAACAAGGTAAGAATTCTGTAGCATAAAATATTAAGATAAACTTCCTAGTATAACTACAGCAAGAAATCACATACCAACAGCTGTTGCATGTGCGCTTTGACAACCTCCACATGTAACCTAGAAAAGGCCTAAGTTGAATGTTATTTGGTCTTCAAAGTCCCTAAAATTGAAAAGAACTGTGCTTGGTATTGAAATAATGTTTTGTATGTAACACCACAAATTAGTTGAGCACACAGAGAGAGAGAGAGAGAGAGACATAGAGACACAAACAAATATCTCTTGTAAGGTTGGATCCATCCAAAGAGACCTCCCAATCATCGACATGACTAAAATGAACAGCCATCTGTTCTAGAAATGCTGAAATGGCTGACATCAGCTATATAACAAATCCACATAAGAAATTCACCAAAAGCCAACTTAATTAAATGACTAAAACCATCTGCTCAAAAATTAACAAAATACATTCCATATCTGTTCAGCCTCTCTAAGTTAATGATGAGAACAAAATGTATTAGTACCAAGCAAAACTGTCATTTGGTAATCCTATTTAAGCTTGTTCACCCATAAATTGCTGAATAGGCATGTGATATCTCCCTTACCACAATGGTATCTATCACATACATACATAGACACACACGTGTGAGCGCACAAATGCAAGCATGAGCATTTTTGAGAACCAACAATGAGATATGCTAACATGTGTACACCAAAGGAAGCCTAAGTTCCAGCTAACAAACAGATATTTCTAACACATGGTTGCTATCTGATATCCAAAAGAAATACTGTCTCACCACATCAGTCACTAAATGTTCTTCAAGGAGAGGAAACAGTCCATCCAATTTCCGCGCTTTATTACCATTTATCAGAGGATGCAGTAAATCATCCCTCACAACATAGAAGCATCTATCCTGATCTTCCACTATCATGTCATCACCAAGACAGGGACGAGTATTGTTAGAAAAGGAAATATTACCAAATGGTCCACCTCCTTGCTTTCCTTGTGTAGCAGAAACTGATATTTGGTGAATCTTGGTATCAGGGCTCATCAATGTCCATTTCCTGTCAAGCAATTTCGACATCAACTCTTCACCATTCCGTCTAACATTGCTTACCCCCTGAAAAGATTTATCAACTTTAAGAAGAAACCTAATAAACAAATTTGCCAACAGGGGTAGAAAAATCCACTAGAACTTGATACAGTTTTGACAATTCGATAGTGTTTAAACTTGGATGGCGCACAAGTTTCTACACAGGATAATTCAGGTCAGCAAAAGAGTTCAACACACCTGCTTCCTTTCTCTCAATGAATCCAAATGACATATATTTATTAGACCTTTGAACTATTATAGCTCTCATTAACCCAACTAAAAATGTAAAAGATAGCTTTTTTTCTTTTTATTTTAGTAAACATCAACTAAGATAAACTAAATGGATAAAAATCAAACAACAAAGAGATAGATAAATACCAATCTATTTGCAGCAGAAAGGTAAAAAGCTTGATGGGTTTATAAAGAAGAAAATTTTTGTTGAGTGAGTAGAGAGAGAGAGAAAGAAGGAAACCTGAGGGCAGTTGAAAAGCTCAGCAGAAGCAGCAGAATGGAAGGTTTTTCTCATCGCTGCAAATGCGGTTTTGGCGGGTAAACTCTGCAAATGCGTTTTCATAGCCGAAATTGGTAGTGAATATAGCAAAAGCAGTAACAGAAGGCGGTGCAAATCTCATGCAGTTTGTAAAAGACAGTTGACACAACAAAACAGAACAGACCTGCCTCTTAGTCCCTTACAATACATTATCTTCGCGGCACATGCTCAATTCTGTTCTACCCTTCAACTCTTTCCATTTTTATTATTGTTATTTCTCTTTTAACTCGCCTCTTAAAATTTTTTTGTTTTTATTTTGTATTTTGGGATAATTGCAATAAAATACCCTGACGTTTAGCTATATTACAATAAAATCGTGAGTTTAATTTCAATTACATGTTAGTATCCTTGACTAAGTTGACCGGTCAAATATGACGGGTTGACTTTAACTTTTTGTGTAAAAAGACATAATTACCCTTGGTTTAAAAAAAATAAATTAAATAAAAATTAAAAAAAATTAAAATTTTTAAAAATAGATCTCCACCGTCCATCAACATTGGGATAATTGCAATAAAATACCCTGACGTTTAGCTATATTACAATAAAATCGTGAGTTTAACTTCAATTACATGTTAGTATCCTTGACTAAGTTGACCGGTCAAATATGACGGGTTGACTTTAACTTTTTGTGTAAAAAGACATAATTACCCTTGGTTTAAAAAAAATAAATTAAATAAAAAGTAAAAAAATTAAAATTTTTAAAAATAGATCTCCACCGTCCATCAACATTGATGGACGGTGGAGATGCATTTAAAATCAAACAATTAAAAAAAATATTTAAAAAAAAAAAATTTTGGCGTTCTTGGTGGAGATCCAATCCAGATTGGATCTCCACCAAGAACAGATCAAGAACATCAAAAAAAAAAAAAATTGTGTTCGAACCCAGTTTTTGGGTTCTAACGCGAACCCAGCTGCTGGGTTCGCGTTCGAACCCAGATCTGGGTTCGAACAAAATTTTTTTTTTTTTTTTTTATGTTCTTGATGTTCTTGGTGGAGATCCAGATTGGATCTCCACCGTCCATCAATGTTGATAGACGGTGGAGATCCAATCTGGATCTCCACCAAGAACACCAAATTTTTTTTTAAAATATTTTTTTTAATTGTTTGATTTTAAATTTTTTTTTTTAAAATGTATCTTCGTTGATGGACGGTGGAGATCCATTTTTAAAAATTTTAATTTTTTTTAATTTTTATTTAATTTATTTTTTTTAAACCAGGGGCAATTATATTTTTTTACACAAAAAGTCAAAGTCAACCCGTCATATTTGACCGGTCAACTTAGTCAAGAGTACTAACATGCAATTAAAGTTAAACTCACGATTTCATTACAATATAACCAAACATCAGGGTACTTTATTACAATTATTCCTTGTATTTTTACATATCACTGATATGGTGTGGTAAGTCCCTGTTCAAACCTGAAAAATTACTTAACTGAATAATCTTCATTTACTACCAAATATGCGGTTATTACTTAGGAGGTGGTTCTTAAATTTATTAATATGCCCCTAAAAATATTTAAATTATTTATTACGAAATAATTAGATAAAAAGAAAGTTTGCTTTTTTAAGTCCATTCTTACATTATCAGCGCTCATGCATGCTCCAGTGTGTTTGTACCATCTTAATTATTTTTTATTTTTATTGCACTGACACCCAATATTCAGACCTAGATCCATCCTAAATTAGTTTTTGTATTTTTACTTGGTTTCTTTTATTACAGTTATTAATGTTTCAGGGTGGAATTTATCAATATTTTAAAATCTTTTTCATAAAATAGAGTAAATAAAAAACTTCCATTATAGAAATTAAATTCACAAGTAAGAGCAACACCCACATTATGATATATGCGAATGAACCTTCACATGATGCAGTGGGTTCTATCACTTTGAGGTGTGAATTGATATTATAAATTATGGCATGCATCTCAGAGGAGGGTGGCACGGCCAAACATCATCCCAGAAGCTAATCGGCTTACCACTGCCCAACCAAAGTGTAGCTCAAAGTTCTCTCGAGTCGTAATTATGATGCTTCAATATGGTGACAGATGCTTATCATGTTGATGCTTTTTCTACAAACAGCAGGGAGGGAAAGCATGGAATTGGAAATGACCGTGAACTTGTATGGTCATGTTACAAAGCATTCATCTGTTGTGTTTTTTTGCCTCTACTAATTGTTTTGTATCTCCACTACTAAAAAGCACCCGGAGAATATGGCTATAGTTCATAGAGAAACAAGTGTTGACAAAGCAAGTAATAATAATCGGAGGGGATCAAATTGGGACCTTTGTTCTGCTAGAGCAGTTCTAGCCAGGAGACTGGATGCTGACTTTTCAGCATGCTGGTTGAACAATAAAGACCTCTGATCTGCTTCAACCGTTTTGGTCTAAATCAAAAGATTCGTGGGTCTCCTCCAGAAAACAAGCATTAGCAAATTATACTTCAAAGAAGCTCCATTAAATAACTTAACAAAAACTACAACTAATCTCACAATTTTCAGTTCCTATTATGCATACACAAGGATTGAAGAGAGGGAATGCAAGACACATGGTAAAATACTTATGAGCACGATGAGCTAAAAGACTGCCTACTTTCTACTAAATATGATGGTGAACCACTGCTCTGGCCAAATATATCCGGAATTCCATCCCAATTCTTTTTCTCTCTTGCTTCCCAGTACCCACCCACATAACGATAACAACCATCCTCATCTTTCCTAAACCATCTTGGCTGCCATCCCCTTTCCTGCAACTTCCTTGCCTGTATCACAAAGTAATGAAAAGTTGGCTCAATGTTCTTCTTACCTACTAAGAGGAACACAAGATATTAATATTGCAAGCAAAGTTGCAGAGTCAACTCTTTCAAGTTTAAACTGAAAGAAACATGAAGTCCTCATTTACAGATACCTCAAACTGAATTAAGTTTTCTTGACTTAAAGCAAAGTCATAAGATATTGACTATATTTTTTCTGCAATGTCATGTACCAAGCATTTTCTGTGTTATTGAGGATCCACCTAGTCGGGTTCTTCTACAAGTTTTTCATAGTTTCTTTTGTTTTTCCTTCATCCAATAATAGTAAGGTTGAAATATTATTTGCTATTCCTCTACTTGCAGGTTGTTTAAGTACTACTAGATATGTTCAGCAGTTTTGGGGTTCCAAAATCCTAAAAATTGTAATTCTTTCTTCTACCAGAGATTTCTTTACCGTTTTAGAATACGATTAGACTGAAGACTTTTTGACTTCCAAACACTAATTTTTACTTCACTGAATTATAAAACCCTAACTCTAATTTCGATTAACCGAGGATTTCTCTTTTAGGCAAGGGGTTGAACATTTACACACTCAGGATCGTTCTATTCTACCCAATCTGCAATAATAAAAAACAAATAACTGAATCGTAGCATAATGTCTTAATGTTCACTATACCAACTAAATCCTAGCAATACTGGGGTATGCAAAGAGAAAATTGACATTTGTTTAGTTCCTAGTCCCTGGCTAAATCATCTGAACTTTATAACTTTAGCTCATCACTCATTAGATTTAGAAATAAATACAACAGAAGATTTTAGGTAAATACCTGTCTCTGCAACTGTTCCAGTCTCAACTTCTCTGCATTTGCTAACTCATATTCTCCATTTTCTAGGTGTCTCTGATCTGGCCTCAGCCTTGAGTCGGTTGGGGGCAGTTTATCCGATAAACCAGAGGTCAGTTCATTTAAGGATATTGCAAAAGGGGTTAGATTGTATCTCGTCTTTGTAACAGATTTGTCTCTTTCCCACAGCAATACAGCTTCTGTCATTGGATCATACCCCTTTGGTTTTGTAGTTGGATCTCCCAGGACATAGTACACTGCTTCATCCCACTTACCCACCAACATTGCTACCTTCTCACCAGTTCTATTGTCTTGCACAAATCCATGAACCTAAATCCATTATCGAAAAAAAAAAAATTAGATAATAATACTTAAATTATTTATATATACTTACCTTCAGCTTTTTGGCCACCTCAAGAGTGGTTAATCACCAAGGTCGAGGAATGAAAGATTTTCACATTGGGTTCATTTGTACACAGGTCAAAAAAAAATTGAGCAATTTTGAGCAAGAAAGCACCAAATGTTCTACTTCAATATCATATCAAGAAAATGGAACCACATATAATTTTCTTAATGGAACAGGGTAGTATCAAGATAGACCCAGTGAGAAAAGGGTTATAATAATTAATGTTCCTTTCATGTATGTAATAAAATTTTATTAGAACAAGCATTATGCCATGAAGAAAACCAATATGCACAGAAAATTGACTACAAATCTAATGGATAATGATAGTACCACTTGATAGGTAAATCAAATTATGATCGATAATTTTCTAAAATTAGTATATACTTAACACAAAAATGTGTCAAGATAAAGAAAAAAAAAACAAAGAAACAAGTGTAATGTAAAAAAAATATATATAAATTATCAATTATATGAAAGTGTGAAGTGCACATTATTGTTGCATCTTCTTTTTGATGTAATAGGTCTTGGAGGGTAAGTTATGTTCTCCTTGGCTAGGTATATTCTTGTTCTTTTCTTTAAATAATGTTTCCCAAGTGATGTAAAGTTTTGCCCAAAAAAAAAAAAAGAAGAAAAGAAAAACCATGATAATGCCCAATTAAGTGTGTCCTTTCAATTGTTTATTCACAAACAGAAAAAATCACCTGATGGGGATTTCGGTCTATAATAGACTGTTCCTTGAACTTGAGCTTGCAGGAGTAGTTGCCACTGCCCTTAATGCGCATGGTACCATAGTGATCACAATAAATTTTCCCAAGTATAATATTGTATATGGAAGTGGTGACCTTGCTCCATTGGAAGGTCTCACCATCCTCAAACTGCAGGGTTAGGACACCAACAGGATCAAGCTGAATAGACCGCCCCCAAAATTTTCCTTTGAGATTGGAGTCTGCCCAAAATTTCCAGCCTCTTCCCTCACAGTGACAAGCAACAACCATCGGATGGTGACTCACCTGAAATGAAAGTGAATTGTCAGATAACAATGGATTAACTGAAAAGCGCCGTGGTACCGCTACCCTTTACCTCACTCTGTAAATAACAATGCAAAAAGGTGATTTCAAACATTATAGGATCAGATTCTAAAATATATGAAGAAAAACAATACTTTTTCGGAGAAAAAGCGCAATCCTTTATCTGGATAGTCAGCCTCGTATGTCTCGCCAAGGAGAGGATTGAAGGGTTTGCACTGCCGTCCTTCTGTTGATGCATAGCCAGATACAGCAAAAGCTGCAATGTTTAAAATTCTCATCAAGTCATTTCCCTGCACAAGGTAAACTCCTCATTTCAGACATTGAATTAAAAGTATCAACACCCAGTTATAAATTCATAACATTAAACAAGTTTAGAACTTATGTGGATATTTTAAAATAAATAAATGCTCAACTTAAATGCAAGGAAGACGAGAAAAAAAGTATTCCACCACCTCCAACTGATTCTTTTATTCTTTTTATATTCTCAGGAAGAAAAAAAAAAGTTGTGATCTCTTGTTCTTTTTTAAAATTATACAAAAGATCCTAGATAGGCTTATTCAAGTTCTTGAGAGATTCATAACAAAACATCCAGCCATTATGAATGACCTCTTCACAAAGTCCTATTCATGAGAATATTTTTGTCACATTGCAGTAACCCAATGAGCACTAGATGCTGGTCCTCTGCCCAGCTTGCTCCTGCAAATAATGTAAATTATCCAAATCCAGGGTTATTTAAATTCTGATTTTGTGGCAGCCAACACACCAGAAAGTATAGTTGGCAATATCCGTTAGTTAGCCCTTAGTATCCTGAAAGAAGGGGATTTAGAAAGAAGCTCCAAAATTTATAAAGAAACGGATTGAGGTTTGAAGACTAATCCCCCTGTCGACACCCCCAAGAGTAGAAGACGAATGTTTGAAGCTGGATATACATCACACAGTAGTATTTCTTCTACCTTTTTTTGAACATATCACACTTAGACCACAAGCCCTGTGGCCAGTAGGATCAGCTGCCTCCCTATAGGGAGTGAAGGGGTTCAAGTCTTCAAGCCCCATAGCAGCAATAACCACTTGAGAAGTAGCGTGATCTGTGAATCAAGGCTTAGGGAAATAAGTACAAGATCCTCCCCTAAACCCCCTGAAGCAAGAAAAAATATTAAGGCTAAATTTGACATTGTAAGCATATTTTCTGAGATGCCTAGTCAACAGTCACAGGGATAAAAACTACAGAAGTTACATAAGAAAATCATTGATCCAAGAACAAAGCATAAAGTATGTTTGGGCAACATGTCATGTGCTAATCCCTTAAGAGATTAAGGTAATTACTTCTAAAACAACTAATATGCGTGCACATGAACTACCTGGATTAAAATGTATCTAGCAGATCATGCTTTAAAACTGCTTTGCCACAAAAGAAAGCAGAGCTGAGGACCTGACCTGCTTTCCCCATTCCAATGCTTGATCAACCAAGTATGAATATTCCAAATCCTCAAAGCACTTCTGCAGCGATGACAGTGGTTCATTAAAATAAACAGGGAGACAAACCCCAGACAAGTCCTTTCCAATATTTTCCTTGATAATAGACCATAGGCCAACTGGCTTCTCTTTCTCCTTTGGTTCTGGCAAATTATCTCTTCTTTTAACATATGGATATTGTACTGGCCTGATTTCATTCTCAACCCCATGTAAACGATCAGAAAAGCAAAATTCTTTGTCATATATACAAGCATTTCCACCAGCTTCCCTGCTCCGATATGAAGCACTTCTTAAAGCCTCCGAAGACAAAAAATCATTTGTATCAAAAAATATTCCATCATCTTCATCTGTTTCAACATCTGCTCCATCTTGACTTTCATTATCTGCATCAGAATCAGTAGCACTGCCCTCGGACATGACAGAGTAAAAATCTGTAATATAAGGATGGTTAGAAAATAAGCAAATTATAAAATTCAAACAAAAAGTCAACTATTAAAAAACAAGAAGACATAAAAAGAAAATCTCCGTATCAGAAACAAGAAGAGAAATTATGCGAAAGAGAGAAATAGGGCATGTACCACTGAAAACAAAAATAAACTCCAACAGGAAGGCAACATGAAGTGCTAACATGACAGTTCCTTTTTCTTTTATTTTATTTCTTCTTTGGCTAAGCACAAGCCAGTATACAAATACATAACCTTTGCATCCTCATGCTTCGTTTGAAAAATTATGGAATGTTTGGCCAGATCATCTTTCTTCTACAGGAATAATATTTGAACACAAAACGAGGTTCTCTTCATATCCACTCACAACAAGCACATAGTCATAGATAGATTTTCTAGACATTTAAATTCACTGACACTTAAGATCAGGTTCTAAACCAAAATAGATTTAACAAATTATTGCAAGTGCAGAAGTTGGAAAGCAAAACTAACCACTATATCTTCTATTCCCTTGTCCGCTATATGAATCACGTTCCTTTGTCTCATCCACTACGGTAGCTTCCAGTTCTATTTTCTCTGTCTGCACAACAAGTAAATTTGGAGAGGAAAGAATGATGTGAGATTGCGCAAACTGGAACACTTACATAGTAAAAATTTATAATATGATGAAAAGTAAAGAGGCACTAACAAATGGGAGCTATATAGTCACAGACAGCTTGCAGCCTAACTCATTAAAGTTCTTTTAATAAAAACAATCATCTTAAGCTTCTGAAGCCATGGCAAAATCATTACAAATGCTATATAATTAAATGAACCAAACTGTAAGCATTTTTCGAGGAGAAAGCTGAAAACAATGATTTGAGACCATTCAAGAACACTTTATGCCAATCTACTCCACAAACGGACCATCAAGTTTTCCATCTTTAAACATTCAGCTCAAATTCATATCCACCATCAACATTAGATAACAAAAGTGAAATCATGTTTGATTAAGCTACTAACTCAACATTCAAATCTCTACAAATGATGGTTTTTTCACATATGAAAAAGTTGGACATAACCAAGTGATGATGGTATATCCTTGGACCATGAAATGCTTAAAAGGGAAACCGTGAAAACACAAATCATGAACCCCCAAGACATATTTTAAGTTAGGTATTTCATAGATATAAGATAAACAAACGACATTATAAAGAAACCAGGAATCTATTTCCGTGTGTGGTAAACTACAGAGAAACAAATCTAATGATTTAAGTTAGACACTCATCATAAAAAAATCTTCCACATATAAAAATTTCTAAAATGAAAGAAAGCTATGTAGCTTACTCCCACACAGATGGTTGCATGATTATCTTCATCTATCGTAGACTTGAATTTGTTTAATAAAGTATACCATGCTGAGGCTGAGAAATGGATGAATGATGCATACCTCTAATTGCCTCAATGTGTCCAGTAACATAAGATGTTTACGTTGAAGAGCATTCAACTGGTTTTGTAGCTCGGAGTGTTCTGTGAGCATAATAGATTCACAGTCTCTGATAACTGTCTCACCAACACCTTCCTGTGATAATCGCAGTCGTAGCTTTTCAGTTGAAACAACAATGTCTTCAGAAGGTGAAAAATCACTGCTTGTTAACACTGTAGGGAAAAGATCTTTAGCAGCCTGTAGTGCCTCAATCCACAGAGTTCTGTCATCTCTAGATATACAACGCAAGTGAAGAGTCTTGGTTCCTGTGAATACAGTAAGCCTTTTGTCATCTGACTTGCTTGCGCGAACTGAAGATACCTGTATAGCATGTTACTCCAAACTCAGCTACCACTCAGACAGGAAATCTTGCAACATAAAATTCATAAAAATGCAACTGCTCATTGCCATAATTAAGAAGTTTGAAAAAATGACCACTACTTCCACCATAAGATCAAACAAAATAGCACTAACATGCACTCGATACATTAGTCATAGCAGCTGTTTAGGGTAATCAAAGAAACAACCATTAACTTTTCAAATCTCCTTGACTCATCACAGAACGACTGAGGGTATGTTTGAATGTTAATATTTATATCATTTATTAAGTAATCCAACCATGATCATAACAGAGCAAGAATCATGTGCATACAGATGAAAACATCAAAGTCCTTTCTGTTTTAATGAACCTCCTTGGGTACAATGTATACTTTCACAAAAGAGAAAAGCAAAGTAAGTTTGGTGCATGAGCACAGACCAGTAAGTTTCTAGAATTCTAGTCAATTGGGTCGTAATGGTTTCATTACTTCTACACTGCCTAAATTCTTTAGACACTCTTTGGTTTAAATACTTAACATCTCATAAACGGATCGATAACTATAGGCTTTCGCACATTAAACAGGCCAGAAAATCACCGTGACTATTCAGCTCATAATCTTAAAATCCTCATGATGAGCCATGTACTCGCACGCATATAAAAGAAAAAAAAAACGAATAGAATAAACAATTTCCCTACACGTCCAAACAACAAGAAAGTTAGCGTTAACAAAATATTGCCACTACCGCTCTTCTTTTTCTTAAAATAGCACCAGCACCAATTATAGTGCAGCACTGATAACGTGTCGAAAAGAAAAAAAAAAAAAACCTAGGCAGTGAAGTGATAAACAAAACACATAGTAAAGAGAAATAAAATGAAAAACCTTCAAGTGTATTTCACCGAAAGGCTTGCACTGGCGAGCTGCAAAGCCGAGCCGATGACTGTTCCAGTTAGCTTTTCTCATGAACCTAACAGAATCCTCCCCGATCACTCGAACACTATTGTCTCTAGCTGGACTCATCAAAATCTTATCCGGTCCATGAATCTTGTAATACGACAGTACTCCGTCTTCGAGCACGAACCACCTTGACCTCCATCCTTTACCGTAGTTTACCCACTTGTACAGAATCCCAGCCACGCTTGAACTCATGCCTCCACCATTTCCGCTGAACAGCTTCGACTCTCTCGCTTCAGTCGCCAACTCGACGACGTTAGCCGTCGACGATTTATCGGCATCGGTACCGAATGACGAGACCTGAGTCGAGAAACTCGGTTTAACGGTCTTCACGGCGTTCGCTTCGAGCCCTAGCTGATAATGACTCGCTGATTTCGCAACCACAGGGTTGCCCCGGTCCCGATCGATCGAAACCGGAGCAATGCAGCACAGAGGATTCATCTTAACCACCACCACCACCACAGCATTCACCACCTAAACAAAACTACCGATCACGAATGCGCAACGACCTCCTGCTGAACACGTCGAGAGCTCCGGATTCTGGGGGTACGGTTCGGGTAAGGATACAAGTGAGACCCGATCGGATACGGAGAGCGAAACGAAACGTTTCAGAAATGACATAAGATCCGGAAGGAAATCGCGAGAGAATAAAGAGATCAAAGTGAAATATAGATAGATAGATAGACAGATAGAGAAAGGGAGGGGTAGTTATGATTTTATGAGATGAGAAGAGTGGCGCAGTGCGCACACAGATCCATTAATGGTAGTGGTCAGTAAAATTCAGTGTAGAGCCAGTGATGGAAGTCCAAGGCGTAGGTTCATAATAACGAGCCTTTATTTTATTATTTAAAAAAAGGAAGAAAAAAAAGCTTGGTGATGGTTAAGGTGGTGGAGAGACAGGTAACGTGCGCATATTAGAGAGGAGCACAGCAGAGGGCAGTAAGTGAGGCAGTGGAGTGGAGGGGAGGGGAGGGGAGTTATTTGGGTGGGGAATGGTGTGTCCGTTGGGTGAGGAGAAGGCGCCTTTTCGGGGTCGTGGCCCATGGTTGTGATGGCTCTCCTTTTGTTTTGACGGTTTTATCCTCACTGTCCTTTCCTCTTTTTTTTTCTTTTTTTTTGAGAATTTACCTTTTCTGAGGTTGATTTGAGGAGGGTGCCTTTGTCATTTCATAAGGTGTGAAAACGATAAGTGAACAACGGATGGGCTACACCCGTAAATAGAATTGGAGATTAGTGTTGGGAGTGACACCTCCTTTTTGGGTGACAAACCTGCATTATACAAGTTTTAAAATAAAATAAAATAAAAATAGGTAACCAGTAAAATTATATCTTTAATGACTATAGGAGGTTATATCTCTCATATTTATGTATTAAATTTATAACTTCAAATCGTATTTTATTTTTTAAATTATGAATTAATTCTAATAGTTTAAAATTATATCTTTAATAAGGCAAACTAAACTCAGTTGTCCAATATTGATATTACCAAAATGATCTGATAAAAATGTGTCAAAAACTATTTTTATTTTTAAGGACAACAATTTGAGGTGGTCTAATACTAAAAGCAAATCCCTTCCACCTACATCATTCCCAGTTTTATGTTAGTTTTAAAAAATATATACTTTTAATAATTTATAATAAAAAAATTAAACTATATTTGATTATATGATTGTATTCAAAACTTCTTATATTTGAACTTATGAGTTCAAATTTAAATGAAAAGTGCTCTATGTATTGAAAAAGGGTTAATTACCATGAGTTTATTGATACTAACAAGATTTTAAATAAATATCATTAATTAATACAAATATCCCTTGTTGTTCAAATTAATACCTTAACTCTTATAGTGAGGAGAATATGTTGGCCTTTTTATTTATCAAATAAAATAAATAATTCTATATTAATTCTAAAAAAATTTATAATCAAAATATTATAAAGTAACTACATAAGTTACTATAATTATAATTAGAGATATTGTTAAAATTCTTTATTTAATTGGTGTATTACTCAAAATACTCCATAATTTCATTTATGACCAAAATCCTTCGTGGTTTTATTTTATAGTCAATTTTTCTTTATCGTTAATTTTATTTATTAAAATACCCTTGACCGTTAACTTTTATGTTAGCGATATTATTAAAATTTTCCTATAATTTGTGTAGTAGACTATTAATTAAAATCCTCCATAGTGTTATTTATGGTTAAAATCTCTCATGTAGTTTCATTTTATAGTCAATTTTCCCCTACCGTCAATTTTAATTACCAACATACTCTTAACCGTTAACTTTTATGTTAAAAATTTTAAGATTGGTATAAAGGTAAATACCTATAAATATTAAATTAAAATATTTTAATTTATAACATCAACTAATCTCTACCGTCCATCATATAATAAACGGTAAAGACCAAATATAAAATAATATAAAAATATAAAAAAATAATAATAATTTTTACAGTCTATCTCCATGGATATTATCTGCCATTCTCCTAAGGTCCTGTTTGGATATGTAAATAAATGTTGGCATCTTACTACATCCGGTGAATGATGCATTTGTGCATATTTTTCTGCAGAGCTAACCACTGGTCTCATTAAATTTTCCATGGCAGAGAGCAAAACCGAGAAACAAAACGTTGAATTGGTTTTTGCCTATATATGTGTAGCCTAGGTGATTCAGACCATGAAAAAGCACAATGCGTTTAAGTAGTCATTTGGTTGTACAATATTTGAACTGAAGCTTTAACTACCATCTGTGCCCTATTATTTTGTCACCATTTCTATGTCCACTGGTCTCTTTTGAGAAACCTATGCTCGTATCATTAGAATCATAATTATAAGCTCCAATCACTTGGACTTTTAGCCAAACACGAGACACAATTCTATTCATTAACCCACCAACCAACCCACCCACTTTGTTTCTATTGTGGTGTTTTATGCTCCATTGACTGGATGCAAAACCTGATCATCAAGCATTTTATGTTAATTTGTTTTTTTGTTTAGGCAATTGTACGAAACGTTTGGTGAAACATTTATATAGGTTTTGTTTTTTCCTGATACTTTAGATAAAATAACCTATAATTTTTTGGTAATACTTTATCATTGAATGGTTACATTTGGAAATTGAGCCCATAACCTCGTTAACGTAGGTACAAGAAGCTCTCACTATTAAGTAATCTTAATTTAGTCATTGATAGTAAAACTGAGAATATCATTTTACAGTCTGAATAGAATATACAATAGAAAACATATTTATAGGCTATATAGGTTATTATATATATAAAAACTAGAATAATATAATATATACAAGGAAATAAGAAAATATCATATTAATATAACACAATATATATTAACATAATATTGAGTGATATTGATTGAATTTATATGATGACATCCCACAAACTCAAGATAGCGAGACTGAAGCAAGCTTAAGTTTACAAAAAAGAAAACCGAGAGTTGTTGGAGTGTATGGGACCTCAGTCAACCTCTGACGGGAGTGTGACTCACTGTGTTATGACGACCAACAAAAGAGTCTAATAACGATGGTGGCAGCAGGGCGGTGCAACACCTAGCAATGACGAGCGGTGGGTGTAGAATACGCGCTATTTGAATTAGGAACATTCTGGATGAGGTGTGAGTGATATAATTGGTCGGTGATGGACAACAACAGGCGGGAACTATTGGTGCTCGAGGGACTCCACATATGTCTGATGGAAGTAAGTGGCACAGTATTGGGATGACCGACAAATGTTGAGGAGGACAGTGGTACCGGTGCGATGCAATACCCGACGATGTGAAGCGGGCGACCAGAAAAAAATAATAAGAAGAAGAAAATAAAGCTAAATTACCATAATATAACACTATAACAGTGAAACTGAAAATAATATTTTATAATCCCAATAGAATATACAATATGAAGCCTATTTATATGGTCTACATTGAATCTCTTATATTTAGAAATTAGAATAATATAGTATATATAAAAAAAATTAAAAAATATTAGAATAATATCACACAATATATAGTAATATAATATTGAATGATATTAATTAGATTTAAATGGTAATCAACATTGTTTAAAAATATTTTGATGATGTAGAAAAATAATTACAATTCATGGTGCTAATTATTTTGTCTCCATTTATTGAGATCATGGCTTCTATCTCAAGCATGCGGAAAAATAAAAAAAATCCAAAAACAAAATATTTTTTAGAGAGAAAAATATGTATTTGACGATTATTTTTTAATACAAAATATTTAAATAGAAAATAGCGTATATAAAATATAGTTTCCCAATATAGAATTATTACATTTCACAACTCTTATCCCAATTACTAAAATAAGAAATTATCACTTGCCACTTTTTTGTTATTATTATTATTTTTATATTATTTTGATTGTTTAAATGGAAAAATCATTGACAAGGGTCTCGAGATTCAAGAAATATAATAATAGGCAGGGGTAGATTCACAATCATTATGGGAAATGATACAACTACAAAAATGTTATTTACTTGATGCAATTACTGTGAGCAAACATCATTTCAATATTTCAAAATAATTAGATTTAGGAGGTCTTGTTTGCATTTAATTATGCAAGTTTGGCATCCACCATAAAAGCTGATTAATATTATAATTAGAGGAAGGAAACAAAAGCAGAGTCTCCTGAAGAAAAGGAGTGGGTCACTCGCGTGTCTTTTAACTCAAATAGTATGCATTCCACATCAATTTATAGTAAAATGGTTATTATATTTTTCTCCCATCTTAATAATAAGTATTTAATTTTTATTATATATATTTATTAGTATATATAAATAATTTTTTCTTATTATTATGAGAGTAGATTTTTTCCTTATTATAAAAATAGATATCTTCCATTATAAGAGTAGATATCCAAACTGCGTATTTAGTAATTGATATTAACAAGTCTTAATAGCTATTATTATTATAATTGTACCCCCTTTAAAAAATTTCAAATAATATTTATCTCTTTAATATAATTTTAATTTATTATATATATTTTTATATGAATTTTTTTTATTATATATAAGTATGTATCTTTTAATTATAAAAATAAATATTTAAACTGTATATGTAGTTATTATATTATATTTAATAGAATTTTTATTTTATATTTTTATTTTTTTAAAAAACTATAAAAATGATATATTTTTACTTTATTTAAATTTTTTTTTTAAATTTTAAACACACTATAAAAACTATTCAACTTAAAAAATTAAAAGCAGAATTTAAAACTGTCTAATAAGCCAAATCATATCAATTCCGCGTTATCAGATTTAACATTAAAAAAAAAAAAAAAAAATTGGATTTCACATTTGACAAATGACAAGTAGTCACCGACTGGCGGCAGCACAGATTTTGCAAGCACCATCAGATCTCGTACAAGTGCCAAACACATCACGTGCTTTACCAGAGTTAACGTGACGACACGTGCAATTATGCAAGGAGCCAGGAGCAGGTGTTCCTATTTTAACCTTTTTTTAATTATAAATTATGATTAGTGGGGTTTATTTAATAAATTTGCATGATTGGCTTTGGATTCTCATGTCATGTTTATGTTTCTTGACCTTGATTTGCTATTTATAATCAACCACAAATTTTTGTTGCAAGTGGCATGATGTGCAACGTAGATATAATTAGGTTGGTTCTGTTACGTGGTACGATATTTCACATAATCTAGGCTCGACCTGGTTTAACTTGGGCCTGCTTGACTTCAATTCGAACCCGGCCCAATATTCTGTTCAATTGGGCTTGCCCAACTCAATCGTGCTGTGCTGCTAAGAAAACCCAACACTCTTTTACTCTCGTGGGGTTTTTTTAATTAATAATTTAATTTTTTTAAAAATAAAACAACTTAAAACCACGATCGGTAAGCACTAAGAGCATCTACAATACTTTTATATATTTGGAGAAAATTGAGTGCCACATAGGATCTATATTGAAAAAGTTAAGAAAACCTTCTTCAATGCAATTATCTAACTTTAATATTGTTATGATGTGGCAAAAAAAAAAGAAAGAATATCAAGTAGAGTTTCTAATTGTAGATATACTCCTTGATATGCTGACTAATATTTCTAACTTTTTCCATTAATAAAATTTTAGCATTTTGTCAATGTATTTAATTATTATATTGAATGGAGAAATAATGTAACAAATGATTTGTGCTGATTGGTTTAAAATTACTATTTAGATCTTTATATTGAAGAAGTGAATATGCATTTCTATAATTTTTTTGACAAGGTAGATCCATATTATTTAGAAATGCTGATGTGGCACTATTTAGATACTTAAAAATACATATTTGCATTGGAGATGCTCTAAGTAGTAGAGATTTACCAACTTTGATTACGTGGAGTCATTTTTTTTATCTTATATATTCACATTAATTTATTTAAATAATACTCTAAGAGTATTTCCAATATAAATATATATTTTTGAGTATCTAAATAGTGTTACATCAGTATTTCTAAATAATATGGATCTAGCTTGTCAAAAAAATTATAGAAATGCATATTCACTTCTCCAATGTAAGTATCTAAATAGTAATTTCAATATAGATCTTATGTGACACTCAATTTTCTCCAAATGCATAATAGTATTGTAAATGCTCTTAGAGCATCTCCAATACAAATATGTATTTTTAAGTATCTAAATAGTGTCACATCAGCATTTCTAAATAATATGTATCTAGCTTGTCAAAAAAAAATTATAAAAATACATATTCACTTCTCCAATATAAGTATCTAAATAGTAATTTCGAACCAATCACCACAAGCTATTTGTCACATTCTCTCTCTAATTTAAAATGTTAAAATTATTTTGGTGGGAAAAGTTAGAAATCCTAGTAAGCATATCAAAGAGGATATCTACAATTAAAAACTCTACTTGATATTCTCTAACCTTTTTTTTTACTACATCATATCAATTTTCTCCAAATGCATAATAGCATTGAAAAAGTTAAAAAAAACTCACCCCAATGCATTTATCTAACTTTAATATTGATTTGATATGGCAAAAAAAAAGTTAGAGAATATCACGTAGAGTTTCTAATTGTAGATATACTTCTTGATATGCTGACTAGGATTTCTAACTTTTTCTACCAATAAATTTTTAGTATTTTGTCAAAACATTTAATTATTATATTGAATGGAGAGAGAATGTAACAAATGACTTGTGCTGATTGGTTTAAAATTACTATTTAGATATTCACATTGGAGAAGTGAATATATATTTCTATAATTTTTTTAATAATGTAAATTCATATTATTTAAAAATACTGATGTGATACTATTTAGATACTCAAAAATTTATATTTGGATTGAAAATATTCTAATAGCATTGGGGATATTCTAAGAAGCCAATTTATTATCTCATTGTATACAAGATAAGAACTCAAAAACTGATTATTTATGTCTATAAATTTAAATATGAAACGAACTCAAATGGGTCTAAACTGAGTTACAGTAATTTTATTTCCTGAAATTAAATAAAAAAGAACACGAGATATGCACGTTGTTTTAATAATTTTCTAATTTTGGGCTTGGCAGCCCATGCAATTACCAAAAATACCCAGTAGCTGCAGAGATTGGCTTAAAACCACCGACGTAAATTGTGATTGGTCGATGAGCCATCGAATTTGTCGCCCTTCCAATTTTTTAAGCTCGAGTCCGGTACACATTATCAAGGGACACATCATCACCACCACTCTATTACTTATTTTCGTGGGGCCGGCCTCCTTGGAGTTTTCCAAATCGTACGATCTGGACGTGTTGTAAGGTCACGAATCCAACGGTCCTAAACCAACCGTCAAGTATCTCAGAGTCAAATCTTTAAATCGCATTCTAGCCTAAAATAAGAGAGAGAGGGAGAGAGAGAGGGTCGTTTTTGTTGTTGTTGTTGTTGGTGTAGCAGTGAAGTTTTATTGATTGCTAAGAAAAGTATCAATCGGAGGAGGGCACAAAAAGATAGAGAGAGAGTGTGTGTATGTGTGTGTGTGAGAGTTTTTATTTTAGTCATGATGACGAAGTTGATGAGGAGAGCTCATGGTTGTTTACATGGTCGTCGGTGTAGCTGTTGCTGTTGTTGAGAGATGGGTATTATCATTATTGGATTTATTATTACCAACTCGAAGCGACCAAAACCAAGTTGTGCGTTGAGTCGCTCCTTTCACTTGCGATCCAAGTCTTTCGTATATCACCATCACCATCAGCATTTCTTGCACGATCATGGTCCATTGCTTTAAACCCTTTATCGGATCTCTGTCGCAGATCCACCACCACCACCACCACCACCACCTCAGCAATCTCGTCTTCTCTATCTGCAATGGACCCCACCTCTCGTCCTGCTGTCGTCATTGACAACGGCACCGGGTATGTCTACGTGATTGTCTATTGATTGCCTAAAATATAGGGTCTCGTACAACTGTTCGATGAAATGCCCCAATTGCTTTTATGTGTTTTTATTTTGTCATTGCAGACATCTATTCATCATTGAAAATTGGCCCCAGCTTGGTTTTGTTTGTTAAAATTAATGAATTGGGCTTAGCTTTCGTTTTTGCTTTTTATTTAAAAATTTCGAAATGGAAATTGAACTTTTCTTGTTTTTCTGTTACTTACCGGTGTGTTGTTGCAGGTATACTAAGATGGGTTTTGCGGGTAATGTAGAGCCTTGTTTTATTCTTCCAACAGTAGTAGCTGTCAACGAGTCGTTTCTGAACCAATCAAGAGCTTCTTCCAAGGGCAATTGGCTTGCACAACACAGTGCCGGTGTAATGGCCGATCTTGATTTCTTTATTGGAGATGAAGCCCTTGCGAAATCGCGATCTAGTAGTATTTATAGCCTTAGTTATCCTATTAGGCATGGTCAGGTTGATAATTGGGACGCTATGGAGAGGTATTGGCAGCAGTGTATATTTAATTACTTACGATGTGATCCGGAGGATCATTACTTTTTGTTGACTGAGAGCCCACTTACGGCACCAGAGAGTAGAGAGTACACTGGTGAGATTATGTTTGAGACCTTCAATGTCCCAGGCCTTTATATTGCTGTGAATTCAGTGCTTGCTCTTGCGGCTGGGTACACGGCATCTAAGGTTGGTTTTTAAGGTTTAAAGATTGTATTGTTTTCTTGCGTTTAAGAATGCTCACTTCATTTTTGTAATAATATTTTCTTTGCACTTTGTACAATGTGTTTTTTACGAGTTAAAAGGGAATTCTCACTACATTAGAATCTCAATGTCTCAAGTTCAGTGTTTCTTTCATGGCTTTTATAATTATATATGATTCTTGTGAAGCTGGAAAGGAGCTTTAGAGTTTCTGAGTTGAATATGATTTAGTTAATAGGGCCACAAGTTTTACTTCACCAATGGGAGGATAATTGTTAATGAGAATGTTTAGTACTTGATTCAGGCAAAAAGTCTAGGCTCTATCTAGTAATTAGAGTTCCAGAAATTGTAGCAAATTACTGTCACCTCCTGTTTCACTTACAGCAAAGGGAAGAGAACTCTTTTCATGGTGATTTTTTAATTTAACGGTGTTCTTGAAACAGAGTGAATATACTGGCTTCTTTAGCTGATGATTTTAGTTCTCCTTAACAACATAAGAGTAATCTTATGATCTCAGTGATGAATAACCGTGATAATCAGTTTGAAGCATTAAATGCATTTTCCTTTTGAATTTATTTATTTATTATTATTATTATCTTTTAATAAATAAGCATTGTTAGAATGGAACACGTTGCCCAGGACAATCCACAGTGATGTGTTTCAATTGAGAAAGAAGATGTGAGATATGTTACATTATGTAGGACTTGACATGGTTTTGAAACTGTTCATAGCATTAAGAGATCAACTCTTTCATATTAAAAGTAACCATGGTCTTCTATATATCTGTCTGAAGTTGATCTATTGGAGTATTTGAACTGAGAATATTTTACAATCACATGGCTAAAAAGAACTGTAGGAATAGTCGTTGTTCCTAATAGGACTCTGAATGTTGCATAGATATTCAGAAAATAGATTGCAAGAGCACCTTTCCTAACTACTATTAATTTGGTTGTTCATGATCTTACATTGAAACTGGCCTTTTTATTCTGCCTTTTGTTATTTCTTATTTTTAAAACCCCTAGCTGAACGCAAATGTGCCTTTATCTTTCTCTTTAGTTCCCAGAAATTTTCGATCCTCTTCTTTTAGATTGACCTACACTTCTTCTTAGTGTGAGATGACAGGTGTTGTAGTGGATGTTGGAGATGGAGCTACTCATGTTGTACCTGTTGCAGATGGTTATGTTATTGGGAGCAGCATTAAGTCTGTTCCCATTGCTGGAAAGGATGTCACTCTCTTTATCCAGCAGCTAATGCGGGTATGTTTGTTTTGCTCCCTCTTTATAATTTTTAACTTTATTGGTTTGTGCATATTTTATTAAATAGTCATTGTTATGACTACATATTATCACTGCATCCCTATGAATTCCGTTCTCAAGATTTTAAGCAATGTAAAACAGTAGTCTTATGTTCTTGTTATAAGTGTTTTACATATCTTCAGAATCTATTATATTGGTGGTTATTTTTGTAGTTAATGGTGATAGACATCACCCTTCCAGAGTTGTATATTATTTTTACATAAGATCCACAAATTATAAAGTAATTGTTGAATACTCATCATAGGTTCGTTCTTTTATTGTTTTGTAAAGGAAAGAGGAGAGAATATACCACCGGAAGATTCATTTGACGTAGCTCGTAAAGTGAAGGAAATGTATTGCTATACATGTTCAGACATCGTCAAGGTTTTCTTCCATCTAAAGTTTGAGCTGAATTTTGGTACCATGTAATCCCTTTGAAATTATATTTAGCATGATTGACTTAGATGATTTTTTAATGATTCCAGGAGTTCAACAAGTATGACAAAGAACCAGCCAAATACATTAAGCACTGGAGAGGTATCAAACCAAAGACTGGGGCACCATACACCTGTGATGTTGGTTATGAACGATTTCTTGGGCCCGAGGTTTGTTCTGTCTTTGCTAAATCTGTTGTATAGCAAGCACTTTAATCTATTTTATACAATGATACATTACTCTTTCATCCAATTTTAATAAATAACAGTCTTGAGTAGTATAGGATGGCTGTTGCAAACATCATGTTGTTGTTTGGGGTAATTTCCCTAGGACATTCTGATGGAGCCCATTGAAACCATAGGAAATGATTGGATTTTTTTGCTCTGTTTTTAAAAGTTTTCCTTGTATTAATTGGCATGTCAATTTCACAAGACACCAGACGTAATCTTCTCATTATCAATCATTTCTAGTCTTTAGGGCCAAATTTATTTGTTACTTCCTGGTCCAGCTATATTTCAAAATGTGCACTTTTGGTTTACCATCTTCCTGTTAAACTTATATTTCTCGTAGCTTGGCTTAATTATAGATCATTTTATTTCATCTTTTGTACTTTCAACTTAGATATAGAACTTATCCAAACCATGGTCTGAATTTTGGCACATGCCAGATCAGTTTTTTGAAAGAATTATAGCTGGTTTCAGTATCGTAATATAAAGGCATAGTGATGTTGTCCTTGACATAAGTTTTCAATGATATCAAGTGGTGAACAGGGTCAATGTATTAACAGCTCTGGTAGTTTTACACATCAGTAACTCAGTTATATATGTTGATTTCTGTATGAAAGAATGTTGTTTGACGTATTTTAATGAGTAAGTTGGGATGACAGGTTTTTGCTCCTTATGCTTCTTTCTGCATAAATCTCTTTTGTTGATTTTTCTTGCTTGTTTGACAGGTTTTCTTTAATCCAGAAATTTATAGCAGCAATTATTCGACTCCTCTATCAACTGTGATTGACAAGTGTATCCAGTCTGCCCCGATTGACACAAGAAGGGCTTTGTATAAGGTATATATAGGATCATGGAAGTAAAAGTATGCACATACTGGCCCTTAGATGAGATTTGTCAAAGTGAAACAATAAGAATTATCTGTATTTGAGGACTGAAAAATGTGTTGATGTGGGATTGTTATCTGCAGATACACAATTTTTTCCATAATATCATCAAGTATTTTGCCTTCTAAAATTTATTCCAGAGATGGCTTTGTCTTGTTGTTCAGCTAGTCATTGACGAGTGTGCTTAGACCTGGCCTGAAGAATTTTTTTTTTATTGTTATTTATGGAACATTAAAGTTGTATACGCTCTCATATTCCTGAATATTTTCTAATCAGTGGTTTTGATTGTTGTCTCAGAATATAGTTTTGTCTGGAGGCTCAACCATGTTCAAAGACTTCCATAGAAGGTTGCAACGGGACCTGAAGAAGATTGTGGATGCGCGGGTTCTTGCATCTGATGCTCGCCTTGGTGGGGAATTAAAAGTAATAATCTTGGGTTGTATTTTTGTTTTCCTATATTTTAGATATAAATAACATGATCATTGACATTGTAAAATAAACTATCTGATCATTGCATGTTTTCTCTTTTTTGGGTTGGGGGCGGGGTTGGCTTTGTTGGTGTGATTATAGGCTCAACCAGTGGAAGTTAATGTAGTCAGCCATCCTATCCAGAGATTTGCAGTATGGTTTGGCGGTTCTGTACTTGCATCAACACCTGAATTTTTTGCGGTATGAATTTCTCCCTCTAGTCTGAAACTCCGATAGATAGGGCCCATGTTTCATTACGTGAATCTGCAAGCTGATATTTTACTTTATTCTTATGTCTTAAGTCCATTGTCCTACTTAGCTGCCGAGTTTCCTGTATTACTGCCTCTTTTTATTGAAAAGGTTTCCTTTGGTCTAGGGATGATATTCAAATAAATGCTCGTGGTATGACTTTTCATCCTCACTTTGGAACCCGCAGATCATCAATCAATATTAATATCATGCACGTTAATATTGTCTTGGCCTGCAAAGGATGACAAGCCGTCTTTGCCAGTTCCAGTTTGAGAGTGCTAGGGGTGCTTGCAAACCAATGGGGTTTTTCTGCTAGTCGAACTTGAAATCTCAATAAGTGTAATCTTAGCCATACGTATTATATGGATTGAGATTTTGGTTAAGTTGGGAACAAAAGAAAATAATTGTTCAGCTGTAAATAACATAGTACACTTTTCGTGGTGTTGATTTTTGCATTTGATTAATCTGCTTCTTGATGTTGTATAATCTCTTGCCTGTCACACTCATTGGGTTCCAAAGGGGAATGTCTCATGTGTTCCTTCTCAAGCACTTCTCTAGTTTAGGTGGGACAAGGTAATCTCCAGTTGGATTACATCAAGGACTCCTTGGTTAAATTGTAGTAGACAGGGAAGGGAACCTTTAACGACATTACAAGTTGTTTGATTAAGATGGATATTGATTACATTTTCTTGTTTTTTGATCTTCCTTATCGATTTGTCTGTAGCTATTGTGCTTTTCTTGCACACTAGTGGAGTTTATTCTTTGGTTACTAAAATTGTGGATTGAAGAGTTTCTTCTTCATGTACAGGCTTGCCACACAAAAGAAGAGTACGAGGAATATGGGGCGAGCATATGCCGTACAAATCCTGTGTTCAAGGGGATGTATTGATTTAAAGGCTCATCTTGGCTCTGATCAAATGGAAGGCATTTCCTGATGTGATGTTGTTCCTGAAATGCCTCAAACTTCAGCTCACTTCCCTCCTCCCGTCATTTCTTGTCGTTAACATGTATTATGGGATGTGAGAAGTGTATAGACTCGGCCCATGGCCCAACTGTACGAAAAGAAAAACGGGTTTGCTGTATTCATTCATTGATTAGGGAGTTACAGGTCTTCTTTCATCTGCCTCTAGGATGCAGTCGATTGTGTTACAAGTAGGCCCTTGGATTTCATGACATTTATCAGTTAGGTGAACATCAGGTGAGCTGAATTTCATTTTAAGTGTTCAGCTTAGAAGGAGATGATAAAGATTTCCCTCTTTTTTTATTTTGTCTTTTTTCTTTCTGGTTAGGACAGAATATTCATTTATATGGTTTGTAGTATTGGAAGTACCAACTTGAGTTAGAAATTTATGTGAATTCGCTTTATATCCTTTTCTAGATACATGTTCTTTGTACATTGTATTGAATGGTTGTAAAATGATGATCACGGTTAGATTTCGCAATTATATTTGAGAAGTTATTTTTTATTTTTTTTTATATGCCACCCGTAGGACGGTGACTTGACTTTTGAGTGTCATTTACCACCGATCCATATTGGGTGGTCGAGACTTTATTATTATAAGTAGTTACTGTTTAAATTTCAGGAATAATAATTTCTTCATGAAATTGGCAATTATGCATGAGAACAATGTGCACAAATTCATTTCATTGCTAAAATTTTTTAAATCAATCATGAAATGGATGTTTCTTATTATTACAATAAGAAACTCATGAAAAAAAAAAAAAAAAGACTTTCCACAAATAAGGACTCATTTCTATTTCCCATCAAGACATCAACCCACTTTTTTTCAATTGCTTAGAAAGGTATGTTAATCTCTCACAGTACTAATATTTTTTTGCTGTAAATTTTTGTTTAGTTTAATGGTATTATTGGAAAAATATTTTATTGGGTTTCAAAACTCGTTAATCAGCTGTTATTTTTCTAGAATGACATGTTAGAAAAATGACATGTTAATCAGGATTAATAAGAGTGAAAAATATTACAATAAAATTTGATTAAACAAAGAGACCACACAAAAAGAGTCTTATCTCTTGTCCATTCTTCGATGATTTTTATTTTTATTTATGTAAATAAATAATACCTCAATGTTTACAAAAATTAAATATTAAATTGTCAGATTATCTTCATTTTTTAGATATTCGTTGGAGCAGAAAATGAAAAACGATTAATAGTTATTTTAATTGATTAAATATTACACAGGCAAAAGCTAGAGATGAAGATGGTTAAAACCTTAATAAATAAATATAATAAGATATAATAATAATAATATATTATTAGTCCATGTAAAAGACGAAACCTGAATCAAATCCACAGCTACAAGGGTTTCACTGAACAACCAGAGCAAGACCAAAAATTGAATAGAAACACCAACACCCAGAGAGATCGATAGAGAGAGTGTGTGTGCGTGTTCAAGAGACAAATTTGTTTGAGCCATAATAGGTCAAGCTGAGAGGCGAAGACGAAATCACAAGCAAGTGTAAGGAAAATCTTTCTAGACCATACATGATTTAGATTCTCTGTTTTTTTTTGTTCTGCTTCAATGTTTTCTAATTATGTTCTGTGGAGGATTATCGTGAATTTCTCTTTAATTTTCAGTGATATTTTGTGTTGCGACGCAAGTGTCTAAGATTTCGTGCGATTCCTCTTTTGACTTTGCGAAGTGGGTGTTGCTGATGTATCTGTTTTTGGTATTTTACTACATGGGTGTTCCATATTTGTTTTGATTCCTTTGATCTTACAATTTAATGGAGATGATGAGTTGATCCCGCTCTAGTTCTGGATCGCTAGTACTGGGAACTTGTATGACTTTGTTATGATCTATGTATCTGTTAATCTCGGTTTCTTATGTATACAACCTTATCAATACGCTTAAGATGCTTAAAGTTCATTGTTTCTGGTCGGTATGATAGACGTATTATCCTTCATTTGAGCTATTTTGAGGCTATGAGGCTTTGTGCTAGAATGTCTCTGGTCGGTATGATAGATGTATTGCTCTCAATCTCATAGATGTGGAGTATGACAACAAATTTACTTGTTCTTTTAGTCTTAATTTTGTATAGGAGGAGAGAGATAATATTTTCTTATTTGGAAACTTTTAGGCAGTTTAAATGGATCCCATGGCTGAAGAGCAAATAGATTATGAAGATGAGGAGTATGGAGGGGCTCAAAAGATGCAGTATCAGGGAGGTGGAGCAATACCTGCTCTTGCTGATGAAGAGCTGATGGGGGAAGATGACGAGTATGATGATCTATATAATGATGTTAATGTCGGAGAAGGTCTCTTCCAGTTTCCGCGATCTGAGGCACCACCTCCTCCCAGTGGTGTTGGCAATGGAGGACTTCAAGCTCAGAAAACCGATGTTCCAGAGCCACGAGTTCAACCTGGGACTTCACAAGGGTTAAATGCCCCTGGGGCCTCTGTTGAAGGTAAGTATTCTGGTGCTGGGACCCATTTTCCTGCTCAAAATGAAGGCCAAGTGGTTGGTAACAGACCAGATATGGGATCTTCAAGTTACCCTGATGGGGCTTCTGTTTCACAAAAAGGCAGTGTTGCAGAGGTGACTCACAATGCCCAAGGCAGAAATATGAGTTTTCAGGGATCGACGTCTGTACCCCCCAAAACTGGGGTTGATCCTTCTAATATGCCTGGAAGGGTAGCCAATGAGTCTGCACCTCTGTTAAATCCTGGCACTGGGGGTCCTCAAGGTGTTATACAGATTCAAGCTAATCAAATGGGTGTAAATGCAAATGTCAATCGTCCAATGGTGAATGAAAATCAGATCCGGCCTCCTGTAGAGAATGGTGGAACTATGCTGTTTGTGGGAGAATTGCATTGGTGGACAACTGATGCTGAGCTTGAAAGTGTTTTATCTCAGTATGGAAGGGTCAAGGAGATTAAGTTTTTTGATGAGAGAGCTAGTGGTAAATCCAAAGGCTACTGCCAAGTTGAATTCTATGACACTGCTGCCGCGGCTGCATGTAAAGAGGGAATGAATGGTCATGTCTTCAATGGACGAGCCTGTGTTGTGGCCTTTGCTTCTCCACAAACATTGAAGCAGATGGGAGCTGCTTATATGAACAAAAACCAAGGCCAGCCTCAGTCTCAGCCTCAGGGAAGGAGGCCCATGAATGATGGTGTGGGAAGAGGTGGTAATATGAATTATCAAAGTGGAGATGGAGGTAGGAATTATGGAAGGGGTGGCTGGGGACGAGGTGGACAGGGTGTACCCAACAGAGGTCCAGGAGGTGGACCAATGAGGGGAAGAGGAGGGGCTATGGGTGCAAAGAACATGGTTGGAAGCAATGCTGGAGCTGGAGCTGGAGGTTATGGACAAGGGCTTGCAGGTCCTGGATTTGGTGGTCCAGCTGGTGGTATGATGCATCCACAGAATATGATGGGAGGGTTTGATCCAACATATATGGGTCGAGGAGGTGGCTATGGAGGGTTTTCAGGTCCTGGTTTTCCTGGCATGCTTCCTTCATTTCCTGCTGTTAATACAATGGGACTTGCTGGGGTGGCTCCTCATGTCAACCCAGCCTTCTTTAACAGGGGGATGGCAGCTAATGGGATGGGGATGATGGGTTCATCTGGAATGGATGGACCTCATCCAGGAATGTGGACTGACTCGAGCATGAGTGGATGGGGAGGTGAGGAGCATGGACGAAGAACTAGGGAGTCAAGCTATGGTGGTGATGATGGTGCTTCTGATTATGGATATGGAGAGGCAAATCATGAAAAGGGAGCCAGGTCAAGTGCTGCCTCCCGGGAAAAGGAACGGGTTTCAGAGCGTGAATGGTCAGGGAACACTGATAGGAGACATCGTGAAGAGAGGGAACCTGACTGGGACAGGTCTGAAAGGGATCACAGGGATCACAGGTACAGGGAAGAAAAAGATAGTTACCGAGACAATCGACAAAGAGACCGTGATTCAGCTTACGAGGATGATTGGGACAGGGGGCAGCCTTCATCAAGATCTAGGAGCAGGTCTCGAGCAATGCCAGAAGAAGATCATAGGTCTCGGTCAAGGGACGTGGATTATGGGAAGAGGAGACGATTACCATCAGAGTGAGGAAATCATGCTGTTGATTCTTCTCAGGCAGATTGTATGAGACCTCATTATCTATGTTCACGCTTAGTGTATTGCCCTTGGGTTGCTATGATTCATCTACCACCGCGTGTTCTGGTTTCTGTGGCCCAAATGCACCATGTGGCTTCTGGAGGGAAAAGTAAGTTCTACTCATATGTATAGTGGGGAAGAATAGATTCTCCATTACTTTCGTATTGCATCTAAAGAACATTATTAGCAACGCTTAATCTCTGTGTGTTCAGAAAATATTAGTGACTTTTGAGTTTCATACCAATGTGGACAAGTCTTGTGGGGTTGGACTCCTTATTTCCTGCAGCTGAGTATCCCATTGGCTTTATTTTATTCTATTGATTCCTATCTTTGAGACGATGGTTTTTTTGGGCTTGTGATCTTCATAGACTTTGAAGCCTACTTTTTGATGGTTGTTTGATTTAATGCCCATATACTTTTCTTCACCTGTTCTTCTTTCAATTTGTTGCTTAAATTACAGTTTTAGATGTAGCAACATGATATAGCAGTAAAGAGTACATGCTTGCAGTTCTTGTACTGTATCTTTTCATTTATAACTTAGATTGCTTTGTTGAATTGTGTCTGAAGTTGCATTATTTTGTTCCTTTGCATTTCTTTGTCCATGTAGGTCGACTGAATTATGAGCCAAAATTTTCTTTTCTGCTTATCATTCATTATTAAGACTTGGTACACAGAAATTTAAAAGTTAGGTTTTCACCAGTTCTGCTAGTGTTTCTTGATTGGAGAACATGGTTTTTGTCCACATCAACTGATAATTATTACTCAACTTTATAAAAATGTATTTAACGTATGTTTGCGAGTGTGAAACAGTGTATCGCTTTACTGTTTTATTTGATGCAAGTCATATGCATGTACTTCTGGCCCCTTTGTGTTGCTTGAAGTGGCATTTGGATTTGAGTGTGGAAATGTTGAGTCAATGCTCAATAGTATTCATAGGGTGGTTTTTTTTTTTTAAATTATAATTTTACTTTTTGAGATAGGTGTGATATTCTTCCATAGGTGTAAAACTCTGCTAAATGCTACGGTGTTGCGTTTCTTATGTCTGTCTTAAAATGAAGTCCAACCTGGCTTTAGTGATGTCTAATATCCGCCCTTTGTTTTCTCTCATCAATGATCCTGCTTTAGAATAGAAAGTTGTGGTTGTATATATAGCTTGTTAGCAGATAATTATAATCCTTATGTTGGTACTGCTGACTAGTTTGTCAACAAGTATGAGATCAGCCCATTCTTATTTTCTTATCAAATTTAATTTTTTGAGAAAGGCATTCTTGCAATGCTTTAGTCAAATACTGTAGTTTCGTGGTAAATATTTGTTAAAGGAAATGCCTTATATGCCAGTATTAGTTATATCCATGACTATGGTATGGTATATTGCTTATGCTTCTGTAATGGTGGGTTACACTTGCTGAGAAATTTTATTTATTTTTTCATTTTTCATTTATGTATTTGTTGATTCTCTTGAAATAAGTGGTCTGAATTAGTTGACGTGAGAGTCAAAGTAATCATTAGTTGTTGGCTATAAAGGTTTTGTGGTTTTCTCTTTTGGATGCTGGTGAATGCTTTGACCCATAATTTCAGTTTTAAAGCTTTTCTTGAAGGCATGGTTGCATTGTACTTCTCTCTTTTTCCTTCATTTCACTCACCTCTTTCTTTTTTTCCTTTTTTTTTTTTTTTTAAGTTTAAGTGGTTTGATTAGATTTAAAGAGTTCTTTTGAGTTTTACCGCGCTAAACTGGTAACTCAACTTCCAAAAATGTGTTTTATCCTTTAGAAGCTCAGTTATTCCTGTGGCACAGTACTATAACAATTAACAGAACTTTTAGTATATGATATTGATTTTTCATGTTATATCTTAAAATGAGAAGTAATTATTTCTGATCTTGTGAATTTTAGCTTGGTATGTTAGTGTTAACAACTATATGTACAAAGTATGAACCTACGTGATAAATGTGTGTCTCATAGAAGTGTAATGCTCATAGAGTTACGTGATGAATGATGGGTTTGTAGATGCTTGAGTTTTTATTGCTATCAGATTAGGGGCAGCATATACCTTGCAGTTAAGAACTTCACATCTCTGCATTATTGGACGCTTATTGTGTGGGACCAACCTGAGGTCCCACATTTATTGCTGCTGGAATTGATGCAATATTTGCAGAGTGTTATAGGGATATGGTTCCCAAATCAAAATGCAATGCTCTGTCTGTAATAATGAGTGATGGAGGTAGAATGTCAAATGTCGTCTTTGGAAAATTAAATTTTCTTTTAAAAGTCTATTGACACGGGGGCTTTCTTCTGATCATATATTCAGGGAGTGGTGTGGCAACTCTCTGCCATGAATGGATGAGCCTGGAGGAAGCTGTGTTTGATGGGCTGCTATCATTTGCTTTCTCGAATAATGGCTCTGGTCTGTCAAGTATGCAAAAGAAGCCTTGACAATTTGGCTTTCACCCTTTTTCCCTCAAGCAACCCTTAAGAATCTGTAAATTGCTCTGTGAAGGAAATTCCTAGAATAGTTGAAGCCATGAACTTGTCAGTTTATAGGTTTTGATACAACATTGTAAAACTTCATTTCATTGTTTGTAAAGTTGATTACATGTAATAGGTACACTGCATGTAAGGCCTCTTTCATTGTTTATTTTGCTATTTGTGCCACATTGTGAGCTTGTAAAAGAGTTGTACTGACTTAGAGGCCTATACTTGTTGATATTTGACGTGTTGTAACTGAGAATTTTAGCTGTATGTTAGTGGAGTCTGTGATGAGCGATTAGTACGTTGTAAGCTGGGATTGTTTTTACCTGTAATTGGCTATTGTAAGATATGTAAACCTAGTTTCTGTTACTACCATGAAAGCTTAAGGGATTTTTGGAATTAATTTTATTTTCTATTTATGTAAAGTTTGAGATGTACCTGCAGATAGGAGTCACAGATTGTGAACTATTGTTGCAAATTGTAAATGGGCTGGAACCAAGAGTTATTGGTTGTCTTTGGTTGCTTCGGGTTTGTAACCCGGATTTCCGTTTCACCTGTAATTGGTTATTGCATTGTAAGTAAGTTTCTGTTCCTACCATGAAAATAAGGACTTTGGGAAATTATTTTATTTTCTTTTTATGTAAACTTTGAGAAGTACCTGCGGATAGGAGTCATAAATTGTGGACTGCTGCTGCACATTGTAAATGGGCTGGAAGCAAGAGTTTTTGGTTGTTTTTGGAATGTTTTCTCTCAATTGGTGGCGTGATGCTGTGCTGCTTGTGTATTTTTTGTTTTTGTAGAAATAAACTTGTAAGACATGTCACTTTTCGTGCCTTTTCTTGATGCCATCTTATTGTATCGACTGAGTTCTCTTATTTGTACACCAGAAATGTGCAAATAATAGGGCAGCAAAATTTTGTTTCAATGGGTTGTAGATTGTATAATTGTTTACTATTTGTATATCAGACTTTCTAGTGTTCAATTTTTGTACATTGTAAAGAGGATTGATGAACTTCAAGCTGGCATATTCTCAATTAGCTGTCTTACCGTGTTGTTCTGATGCATTCTACTTGCTTGATACGGAATACTGCTGGAGTCTGGGATAAGAATTTCTCTGGTGGTAGATGCAATATCCACTGCTCCCTCTCTCTTACTTTGTTGTTTGCTTTTCATGTTTTTATATCTGGTCCAGCTTTGTTGAACCTTTGTTGGTTTTCAAGATTTGGGATCTATATTTGGGAAGGTAGTTTGATACGAATGTCAGTTCCATGTGTAATTTTTCTTTTAATGCAAAAAGGTGTTGTAGATATAGGTCTCTTTAGTTTATTTAACTCTTATTTTGTCATTTATTCATAACTATGTATTTATAAAGTTGATTGATATTGGTTAGATGGTTTTGATAGAAGCCTAATGCTTGTAAAGGTTTCTTCTTTCCATACTGTCTTCTGCTTCTGTCTTTAGTTTTTGTAAAGTTGCTGTATTTTTTACGGTCGGTCATGGCTGCATCCTCTTTTCCATTGTTCTCTCTCTCTCTCTCTCTTTTTTTTTTCCTTTTTCATTTTACATATGCTATAGTTTGATTAGACGACCGTGGTTTGACTGAAGTGTAAGGTTGATGATATTTCACATCTATGTATTTTGCATTTTTGTTTTTGGGAATGTATCTTTGTTGTGATCATGTCACATTGCAAAATTAGAATAAATTAGAATGAGAGATGTATGATGCAATCAACGCACTCAAGTCTTTTTTCCCAAAACTAAACAATTGACCATGTTTGGCGAAAATATGTACATATTTATGGGTTTTAAATACAAGTTTTCTTTTTTGTATTTTTACCTTTTCGATTCTTAAAAGGGCACATGATACTTCAGTCTATATTTGTGAAATGAGTTTGTTATAAAATTTAGTAATTTTCACATATGAGTCATTTGGTTTAAGAAAGGATATAAATTGAAGGGTAAATTACATTGGACCCTTTTAGATTTTGGCCTTAATACACCTACACCTAGCTGGAAAGGACACAAACATCCCGCAAATTTGACGGTCCTCTGTTAATAATTATCTCAGATATCATCTCTCTCCCTCGAATGTCTTATTGGAAATATCTATGGACGCCATGCCTTCTACTGTTGAAATCGATAGGGGACGTTATTCAAGCGAATGGTTTTTGGTGTTTTAGTAAGTTTGAGGGGGATTTTGGTGGGTTTCATCATTCATGTGTTTTTACTTTTTAGACATAAAATCAAATTGGGTGTGAACTAGGTTTGTATTTTGGTTTTGAAAATAGATATGAGAGTGGAAGAGCAGCCGCTTTGTCTACTTGTTATTGATTTTAGTGGACGAAACTCCTCTGCAGTGCAGTTAGTTCTTTTTCTTTTTTACTTTATTCTAATTTATTTTATTATTCTTATTTTTTCCCGTAAATTGTAAGAATATTTTGACATTTTAAAAACAAAAGTGGTCAACTTTAACCGAAGAACTAACAACCGTTAAATGTAGGGGTCTTTGTGTTGAATATCCAAACTTTTCTATCTAGCTATATTAAGATCAAACTCAAGGCGTTCAGTGTAATTTCCACTAAATTCAATTGGGTGCGGATCATGATATTCATCATACTATATGTTATATAGATCGTTCATTAAATAAAATGCTACTCGTCTGATTTCACCATTACTTTCTCATGTTAGGCCAAATTGTATATAATGGACTCTTTATTATAAGAAAAAGAGATTATTATTATTTTTTATTTAATTTCTTTTCAAATTTGAGTTTGTATTGATTTTTTTAAGAATTAATAATATTCAACCAACCTGAGGTTTGTTAAATTACACTTAAAATCAAAGTTCACATAAACTGACATTGATCTCTTCTCTCATTAAATTTGACCGTTAAAAATAATGGTTGGCCATCTAAAAACAGTAAGATGACCCAAAATACTTATAGTTAAAAAATTAAAATTTTTTGTAAAATAATAAATGGAGATTTGTAAAAAAAATATTCAGATCCAATCTATCTAATGGACGGTCCAGATTCAATTTAAAAAAAAATTAAGAAATTAAAAAAAAATCCAGATCAAATATGGATCGCCTCTCCTCCACCATGGAGAGATCTCCATGGAGTTCTCCCCCCACTAGTCGAAAGAAGGAGGCAGAGAGGCTCGACGAGGGAGGTCTCGCCTTTCCCGATCGTTTGGGACGCCTCCCCGTTCGTCGGGAAGGGTTTATCCATGGAAATCTCTCCATGGATGGAGCTCCATGGATGGAGAAGGTCTAGATCAAATCTAGACCGTCCATCGGATCAGATGGACGGTCTAGATTTGATATGGACTTTTTAAATTTTTTTAGATATTTTTTAAAAATTGGCTAGATTCATTTTTTTAGATAATTATTTTAGATAAAATTTGTTTTTATTTTTTTTTATTTATATAATTGTTATTTTTTTATATTTTAAAATTTTTTAACTAGGGATATTTTGGTCTTTTTACAGTTTTTAAACGGGAGGGGAGGTCAAAACTTTGATTTTGAGTGTAATTTAGTAAATCTGAGGTAAATTGAGTGTTATTAATTTATTTATTTTTATTGATAGTTGACAAAGATATATAACAAGAAGTAAAATAATAATATGAATAATATTAGAAGTGTTTTTTTTTTTTTATGTGATCAAGAGAGGATCCTTGTTCAAAAAAGAAATTAAAAGTTTATTTGAAGAACGATAATTACATTGTTTATTAATTATTATTCAATAAAAGAAAAAAAGAGAAAAATTTTAAGGAATTTCAGTTCTCATTATAAGTGGAGAGATCATCAAATAATGAGCAAAACTGTTAACAGTTGACGTAATTTACAAAGAAGCAACAAACAAACTTATCCGAAATCAAACCTTTCTTTTTTTTCTCTTATTTTCCGTCATTCATTATCCATATAAAACTCCATAGAAATTACAAATAATCAAAATATGGATGTGGAACGTGCCAACACTAGATTAACATTCATCCATGGTGTTTGTTGGCAGCTTAGAAGAAGAAACCAGCTACAGCGACGGCAGCGGCGGCGGCGGAGACCTGAAGAGCGGCGGCACCGCTGTCACTAGGAGCGGGTGCGTCAGCAGGCTGAGTCTCCTCACCGACTGGTCCAGCGACAGCAACATCAGGCTTGGGGGGTGAAGCGTCGGCAGGTCCCTCTGCTTCAGCTGGTCCCTCAGCGCTGGTTGGTCCCTCAACCTCAGGAGCCTCAGCGACTGCGGGAGGAGGAGTTGCTGTCTTGTCTGCCTTGGGAGCATTGGCTGGTGCTTGTGTGGCGGCCGCCTTGGGAGCTGGGGTAGCCGGTGGTGTGCCGGCCTTTGGTGCCTCAGCCTTTGGTGAGGCTGTGGGTGCAGCCTGGGGGGCGTCCGCTGCTGAGGCCAGCCCAACAATGGCTGCGAAGATAAGAGCAAGAACAATCAATTGGCGCGCCATCTTTTTGTGTTGTGTTTTTTTGTTTTTGTTTTGGTGGTTTAGTTATTGGTATGCAGAATTCTCTGTATATAACGAAGAGAAAGCTGCAGACCTCAAATAAACGACGGATGGAAAATGAAGAGAACGAAGGGACGTATTTGTAGTGTTGCGGGGATTTGCATGCATGCCAACGTTGATCAAATTTGTGGTTCATTTTTTAGCTTGTTTCCGCAGACTGTGGACAACCATCGGACCGGTCAATATCTATTTTTTGGGGCATTCAATTCTGGTTTAGTTTTTGTTACGCCAATTACATTTGCTAAAAAAGCGCAGATAATAAAACGTGGAAAACTGCGTTCGTGTTAAAAAAAAAGAAACACACACATGAGCTGCAATGCTTTTGGTCAGTCAAATCATACCATCTCACTTGTTAGATATAATTCAGACTTCTTATATGGGAGTCATGAGACGAATATACAAGGGACTTCATAACTTGAAACATAATACGTCAAATAAACTGAGTGTTTTAATTAATTATGATGGTTCTAAAAAAATATTCTTAATTAGAAATTTATAATTAAGAATATTTTTTTAAGAACCATCATAATTAATTAAAACACTCAGTTTATTTGACATATTATGTTTCAAGTTATGGAATCCCTTGTATATTCGTCTCATGACTCCCATATAAGAAGTCTGAATTATATATATATATATATATATATATATATATATAAAATTTAAATTTATTACCTCACATAGATATAGATACTCCTAAATTATACCTATGAGTACGGGCTCTGTACCATCATCCTTCTATATACTCTTTTATATATGCATTTTCCTCTATATATATATATATATATATAAGCAATACTTGGTTGTTTAAAAAATTTGTCTAGTGATGTGAGATCTGACATGT
>QUWJ01001824.1:0-28144 GCA_003430845.1 Xanthoceras sorbifolium
ATTATAAATTTAAAATGAAATGGGGCAAGTTGTAAATATTAAAGTATATCTATCTATATATATATATATATTATATATTATATATATATACAATCGCAAATGAAGAAAAGGAACCAAAAAATGAAAACAAAACAGAGGAAGGGAGAGGCGGTGGAGAGAAGAAAGAAAAGAAAAAAGAAGAAGAAGAAGGAGAGTGATCGGCCGAAGGAGAAGGAAGAGAGAAAGAAGAAGGAAGAGAGAGAGAGGAAGCAAGAGTGGTGACCGGCCTAACAAGAAGAAGTGCAAAACAGTGCAGAAAAATAAGAAAAAAAACAAAGCAGAAGAAGAAGAAGAAAAGAAGAAAAAGAAAAGAAAAGAGAAAGAAAGAAGAGAAGAAATTCGTTCAGCTGGAGAAGAAAGAAGAAAGCAAAGGAGTTGGTAAGTGATGAAGTGATTTGGTTTGAATTTGATGAAATTAATTGTGTTGGAGTTTTGATTGTTGTATAAAATGAAATTGAATTGATTTTAGTAGTTTTGAGTTTTGTTTGTTATTAAATTGATTGTTGAGAATATAAGTGAAATTGAATATTTTGGTGATGATTTTGATGATGGTTTTGTTGATTTAGTATTTGATTTGAGTTTTTGTAGTGTTTTTAATTGAATAATTTAATTGGAATTGATTAGAATGAAAATCAAGAAATTAGTAAGTTAAATTTTGGGGATTTTAGGATTTGAAGTTCAAATTAATTCAATTGAGATGTTATTTGTGTAATTGGAGTGTTTATGAGTTAATTGATAGTGCGAATTGAGAATCGTTAAGTAAGATATCAAAATGATTCTCAAATTAGTGACTTGTATTATGAGTTTTGTTATAATGTTGTGTTTGGAGTGAAATTGAATCACTACTATTTTGGGAATTTTTGAAATTAAACTCGAAATTGAAGCTATAATTAGTTTAATTGAGTTTAATGAAGTTGAGTTTGATGTTGTTAAGTGAAAGTTTATTTATGTGAAATTATAAAGATTAGAATGAATTTGTGTAGAAATCGAATGTTACTAGCGTAGAGATTTCAATTGATGAGCAATTAAGTATTAGAAATTGTATTTGTATGAATTGATACAAATTGGTACTTAGAAATTTAAGAAGTATGTTAGATTGTATTGAATGAGATTCAATTTAAGAGAAATTGATTTATTTAAGGAATTATAATTTTGGAGACATGATTTTCAGCAATTAAATGTAATCGATTTTATGAGAATAGAAGAAATTGAAACATAAAGTGTTAAATGTGTTAATTGAGTTTTTATATTAGTTGTTGTATTTATTAATGATTTATTTAGAAATATATTACTTTAGAAAGAAATCTTCGTAGTATGAGAGAAAAAGAAACGTTATGGAAAGTTAAGGATTCAATGAAGCGAAGGAATCAGAGCGCCAAACTTAGACGAAAACCAGAAACCAGTGAGTGTAAAATTATTTTTAAGTAAGTATATTTTATCTCTATAATATGTTTTATGAGAATTTATAGTAAGTTATGGTTTTATTTAAGTAAGAGCAAGATTATATTTTGATTTAATGTTCTTCAATACGTTTTCAAGTTAGATTGAAGTGTTGGTAATTTTATACATTTATTTATTTATATGTTTTATAAATTAAATATAATTTATGTTCAAGTGTATTTAATTAAAGTATTTTTATATCTCAGAGATTAAAATTATATTTCATTAATAAATATGTTTTATATATATATTCCATGGTTTTTGATTAAAGCTAGTTTTTCGAAATAAAGAAAACGGTTTTCAAACCCATGGATTTCCTATGGATTATCAAATCAGTTATCAGCAGTTAGACCCGGCCGATACATCCCAATTGTGTAGGCTTGGCTAGATTTTCAGAAAAACAGATTTCAGTACAGTATTCAGAAAACAGATGATTACAGATTTCGGTACATTGTTTTCAGGCCACAGAATAAGTTTTTAGAAAAGTTTATTATCATAAAAGCATTTTATTATAAAAGTATTTTATCAGAAGAGTATTATCAGAAAACTATATGATTAGAAAAATTTAATCAGAAAAGTATATTTCAGGGAAGATATAGTTTCAGCTTTTCAATTTGGGGGAATTGCAATAACTCCCCGTGTATATAAGTGAAATTGCACAAAAATCTGAAATTATATGATAATAACACAAACTTCCCTTTGACCCGTTGACCAACTATTGAAAACCGTTTAAGTAATAGTGGTTATTAAGGGGGGAGGGGTAAAATCGTCTTTATACCTTATATTCGATAATTAAAAAAAAACAAAAAATATTAAAAAATATATATATATTGAAAAAAAAGACGAAGAAGAAGAAAAATAAAAAAAAATTTGGAAAAAGAAGAAGAAGAAGAAGAAGAAGAAGATTAAAAAAAACAAAAAATATTGAAAAAAAAGACAAAGAAGAAGAAGAAAGAAGAAGAAAAACAAAAAAAAGACGAAGAAGAAGAAAAACAAAAAAAAAATTTGGAAGAAGAAGAAAAAAAACAAAAAAAAGACGAAGAAGAAGAAGAAAGAAGAAGAAAAACCAAAAAAATTTAGAAGAAGAAGAAGAAGAAGAAAAAAAAAACAAAAAAAAAGACGAAGAAGAAGAAGAAAGAAGAAGAAAAACAAAAAAAAATTTGGAAGAAGAAAAAGAACAAGAACAAGAACAAAAAAAAAAATTGGAAGAAGAAAAAGAACAAGAACAAGAACAAAAAAAAAATTGGAAGAAGAAGAAAAAAAAGAAGAAAAAGAGAAGAAAGAAGAAGAAAAACAAAAAAAAATTTAGAAGAAGAAGAAGAAGAAGAAAAACAAAAAAAAATTTGGAAGAAGAAAAAGAAAAAAATTTGGAAGAGAAAGAAGAAGAAAAACAAAAAAAAAATTTGGAAGAAGAAGAAGAAGAAAGAAGAAGAAAAAAAAAAATTTGGAAGAAGAAGAAGAAGAAGAAGAAGAAAAACAAAAAAAAATTTGAAAGAAGAAAAGAAGAAAGAAGAAGAAAAATAAAAAAAAAATTTGGAAGAAGAAGAAGAAGAAAAAATAGAAGAAAGAGAAAAGAAGAAGAAATCTAGAAAAAAAAATGAAGAAGAAGAAGAAGAATTTGAAAAAAAAAATTCAAAAAAAAGGAAGAAGAAGAAGAAGAAATAGAATTTGGAAAAAAAAATTTGAGTTAATTGTGGTTAATTGATGAGGAATAAAGAATTAAAAAAATTTGATTTATTTATTTATTTTTTTGAAGAAGAAGATGATGATGATGATGATGATGATGATGATCTTTAAAAAAAAAAAAATTGAGTTGTGATTGGGTTGATGAAAAATAAAGAATTGGGAAAAAAAAAATAGGTTTAGTTTTTTTTTTTTTATTTGAAGAAGAACAACAACAACAAGAACAAGAACAAGATTTGGAAAAAAAAAATTTAAACAGTGCACAAAGGGTAAAAGGATATTATACCATTTTCATCCAATTTAAACGGTTTTCAATAGTTGGTCAACGGGTCAAAGGGGGATTTGTGTTATTATCATATAATTTTAGATTTTGTGCAATTTCACTTATATACACGGGAGTTATTGCAATTCCCCCTTTCAATTTTTAGTAAAGTAAAAGTATATATATTCCTAGTTTTTCAGTTTTTAGAAATTCGATTTCAGGATAATTTTCTGTATAAATTTCAGAACAGTTTTCAGAAAATAAATTTCAGTATAGTTTTTAGAGAATATCATATTAGCTTTTCAGTTTCAGAAATATAAAGGTATATATATTAGTTTATTAGTTTTCAGAAAAGTATATTATATTAGTTTATTAGTTTTCAGAAAAGTATATGATTAGTTTTCATTTTCAGAAAAATATATTATCTCAGCATTTCATTTTCAGGAAAATATATTATTCCAGCTTTTCATTTTTTAGATCAGTATATATTTCAGCTTTTCAGTTTTCAGAAAAGTGGCCAAGTAAATAGTTATAATAGAATTTTAAGTATTTCAATTGTAAATTAAGAGTAATTATTTAGGCTTGGCCATCAGATTTTATCGATTAAACATTCATAGCTTGTATTTAAAATATATCAGTTTATCAGTTTTCAGCAATAGCAGAGAGTTTTCAGTTTATCAGTTTTCAGTAATAGTAATAAGTTTGAAGAGTTTCAGTTAAATTCAAAGTTAATTTTATTATATTTAAGATCTTTCAGTAAATTAGAAACGCACTCACTGAGCTCCTTTAGCTCACTCTAATTTCTCTTTATGTTTTTAAATCAACCTCCCAGATACAGGTGCAGACATTTCAGGGACGCCGAAGACCAGCAGGACCAGTCAGAGGATGCTGTGACTATTTTATAAAGATATATAATGCTTCAGTTGTTAAGTTTGTATTTTAATATTGTTTTAAGTGTATAAGTATTTTATTTAAAGATTTGATTTATTTATCTTTGATAACTATTTATTTTGATATTTCAACTGTTTGAGTTGTGATTTGAGATGGACTAGAGGTCCATAGTAGTTGAGATGTGAAAAATTATAGAAGTGTTAAAGTCTTTATGCAGGTCTCCAAGATTTGGTATTCTCAGAAAAATAGAGAAGACTCTGCCAAAATTTTTATAAAATAGTTTTGTATAAAAAAAAAAATTTCTACTCAAATTTCCAAGTTAAAAACGGATTAGCTTCACGAAAGCCTTTCAGCGGGGCGAGCCTCGACTGGAAAGCTACTGTGGAGTGCCGGCAGGCCGCCTAGCGTAAGATAGTAGGTTAGGGGCCTGTCACAAAGTCAAAAGTAAAAAATGATAATTTAAAAAACTATAAATTACAAGGTGCATATCATACTGGAATAGATTTTGAATCAGTTAATATATTAATAGATACAGGCTAATGGAAATTATATTAGTTCTAAATTATGTAATAATCTTCAAAGATATAAATTAGAAAATCCACATCAATATACAAATTTTAATGGAGAACTTCATGAGATAGATGAAGCTATAGAAACATTAATTAGATTTGGAAATGAAATAATTCCAATAAGATTATTAATAGAAAATGAAAGAAGAAATGATACATTAGAAATAATGTTAGGATTAACCTTTTTAGAAATGGTTAAACCATATCAGATAACTTCGTATGGATTAAAGATAAATTATAATGGAAAATTAATAGATATACCAAAATGACAAGCCTATACAGTATATACATACCAATAGGATTAACCTATAAAGATTATAAAGCAGAATACTTTGCTGCTTATATAGATAGTGGATCAGGATCATATTTGAGTAAACCTCAATGCTTCCCTGAAAAATATCATCAAGATTTACCTATAATTAGAGGAAGAGATATTTCGAATAATATAATAGAAATTAAAAAAGGGATAGAAAAACCGATAATTTTAATAGAACAATATTTAATAAAATGTCCACCATTTTATTTTCATAATACTGGTTGTGATATACTCTTAGGAAATAATTTTCTACAATTATTTCATAAGATCACTTTTGATACTATCTCTAGTCAAATCTTATTTAAAACTCCATGTCATCATTTGATAACTGTTAAACGACTTAAAACCGCTTATGCTAAACCTTTCCCTATTGCCTTTATCCCTCGCACAGCCCAGCGTGGTGATATTGGTTATTCAAAAACACCAATTTTTCCTTCCCAGTCGAGGCTTGCCTCACTGAAAGGGTTCCGTGAAGCTAAGCCATTTCTTTATTCTGAAAATGCGAGTAAAATTTTTTTTTTTTTTAAAAAAAATTTGGCAAAGTCTCCTCTGTTTTTTTTTAGATTATCAAATCTTGAGGCCTGCATAAAAACTTGAACACTTCTATAAAATTTCAAATCTCAACTACCGTGGACCTCCGGTTCTTCTCAACAATTCACAACTCAATCAATTTTGTGTATAAAATAGAAAGTTACCAAATTTTTAAATAAAATTCTCATGCTCTAAAAATAATATCAAAATATAAACTTTACATGATTATTACAATTAAAACATTGTACATAATTCTAAACTGTCACATTACTGCTTGACTGGTCCTGCGGTCCTGAGCATCCCCGCACTGTTTGCACCTGTACATAGAAGGTTGATTTTTAAAACATAAAACTAATATGAGCTAAAGGAGCTTAGTGAGTGTTATCAATTTCTAAACAAATTTAATATTTCTACTTTAACCTCCCTAAAATTTCTATGAAAAGAGTAGAAACTTATTTTCTGAAATTAATGATATGAATAACAATAATAATATAATAATATTTTGCTCGTTTCCTGAAAATTTCTGAAAACAAAATACTATTGAAACCTTTCTGTTTACTGAAAACTGTACTAAAGTCTATTTACTGAAAATAATGTACTGAAATTTAAATAATATAATGAATCTTTACTATTTTATGAAAACTGTAGTAAAGTAAATAACTTAATAATAAAACTTATTTTTTGTTCTTTGAAAACTGAACTGAAATCTGAATCATAAAAACTATATTGAAAACCATACTAAAATCTTTTCCTAATAATTATATTGAAATTTCTTTCTGAAAACTTTACTGGAACCTAAACTGATAAACTATTTCCGAAATTTATTTTCTGAAAACTATTATGAAATCTATACTGATATCTAATTTCTGAAAAATGTTCTGAAAACTATACTGAAAACTTTTCAAACTTTTTGTTATTACTAAAAACTGATAAACTGAAATACTGCATATTTTTTTTCTTTTTGAAAGCTAGAAAGCTGAGATAATATATACTTTAATTTTCTGGAACTGAAAAGCTGAGAAAATATACTTTTACTTTTCTGGAAACTAAAAGGCTAATTTTCTGAAAACTGAAAAACTGAGATAATATACTCATCTGAAAACTGAAAAGTTAAGATAATATATTTTTTCTGATACATCTTTTCTGATAAAACTTTTTTGATTTCTTATAAAACTTTCATGATAATGCTAATGGAACCCATATTTGATAACTGATAATCTATAGGCGACTCAACTGGCGCCGCACCATATGGAGGGTGTCACCAGGCGACTAATCTGGCGCCACTCTAGTGACACCGATAATTTGATAAAAGACATCTCACTGGCTATGTGCGGAATTCTGCGTCGCCTAGATATAGCGAGACAACACCCCAGTGTGTGGGCGACTGACAGACTCGACAGACTCAACCCCCTGGAGTTAACGGACTGTCCCCCCTTTAACTTGCCCTACACAAATGGGGTGTACCGGCCGGGTCTACTGCTAATAAATCTGATAAGCTGATAAATTCTGATAATTCTGATAATAAATAGGTATCCTCTTGGCCTAAAAAATATTTTGTTTTTTCTAAAAGCTTGAAATATAACTAAAATATATTTCTTTAACTAAATTCATGCATAAATATTTTCATCGAGTGAAAATAAACTCAAAAATTCTGAAATATGAAATACTTTAATTGAAATATATCTGAGGTAGTCAATTCTAATTTAATTATAAAACATGTAAATAAATCAACATATATTAAAGGCATAAATAATTAAATTAAACTGAGAAACATACTAGAGTATATTTTAACTAAAAACATAATTTTGCACTCATTCCGTATTTTTGACAGCGAAGCTCCTTCCTACTATTTTTCTGCTCCTTCCACACTTGATTTACCTCCACCTACACAATTAAACTCCTAATTTAAAACCAACTCAATATAAATTTTCAAATACCAAAATATGGCAATTATGGACAGCCTCATAACCATATTAATTTCCAATTTGACATTCACCTCAAAATTCTGTGTCCGCATATATTTATATTTAACTCAAACTCAAGATACCTTACTCAAAATCAAACCGAATTAACTCTAAAATATTTTCAGCACTTACAAATATTTATTCTAAGTTCATAACAGTCCCAATAACTATAATTCTTCATATTTAAGTCCCTAAAATCAATCAAACACAGTCTTTTACTCAATTTAGGAACAAGAACAACATCAACTCCTAAATCAATTAATTATCCATAAATTTATATGTTGTCCCAATTTAATTTCAACCCTAAAATTCTCATTTAACTCCAGTGGTGAAAACCCATAACAATTCATGTGATATCAATACTTTTGGAGCACAATTACAACTCAATTTGTTCAAATACCATTTACTAGTTTTAAAACACAAAGAGTATCATCACACTAACCTGATTTCAAATTCACCAACTGAGGATCAAAGATTTTTTTTTTTTTTTCTTCCTTCTTCTCTTCTCCCTGTTGCTTGGCCGGCTCTTCTCCTTCTTCCTTTCTCTTTTTTTTTTCTTTCTTCTCTCTTTCTTTTTCTTTTCCTCTTCGGCCGAACCCTCTTCTTTTTCTTTCTTTTCTTTTTTTTTTTTCTTCTTTTCTTCTTTTCTTCTCCCTTGGCCGATTTGCTCTGTTTCTATTCTCTATTTGTTTTCTGGTTTGTTTCATAATTGACTTCACACACACACACACACACACACACACACACACACACATATATATATATATATATATATATATATATATATATATATAGATATATTATATTTTAATTCCAACATGCCCCCTTAACTTCTACAAATCATAAAATGACAATAATTACAATTAATCACATGTAATTTACCAATCATCTATTAATTATCAAACTAATCTACTAATTCTTGACTTGGGAGACACACCACACACACCCATATATTATATATATATATATATATATATATATATATATAATATATATATAATTCCAACATGCCCCCTTGACTTCCTACAAATCATAAAATGGCAATAATTACAATTAATCACATGTAATTTACAATCATCTATTAATAATCAACTAATCCACTAATTCTTGACTTGGGATTTTCATGATTGGTTCATTTATTTCACATGGATTGTGCTTCTTTAGGAGAAAATTTTCCATAAAAATCCACTAACTCTTAACTTTTATTTGTCCATATGGCTAACTTTGATTAGTCCACTTGTACACCTTAAAATTAATCCACCAACATTACTTTTCCACCACATATAAACACCAATTAAATTACAATCTCATATCATATAAATATATTTTAACTTCCAATTTATGGAAAATCCTTACTAGAAATTTCGAAACTCATAATTGAATTTCGTATACACTTTACGAAGCCTTACTAATCATCTGAAACCATTCCAAACACTTTCCAAGTCTCTGATACCCGTTTTCGAAAATCTCCGGATCCATCCAATAGATTTTTTATGGCATCCTTAATACTTTTAAAATTTGATTTACTCCTAATAAAGGCTTATCTATTTACTTGTGTACTGTACAATAAATTTTGAAAAAAATATTACAACACTTATACGTACAGTACATAATATCAGGAGGGTGTATTATAGCACAATTCTGCTATCTCTTTATCATACTCAAGGTCAGTGTAAGCTCATGCTGCACGATCAAATCTTTCAGCAAGGTCTTGCTTATGAAAAGTTTTTCGGACGTTCTGTGATAACTGCCACGCACAGATACAGTGAACAGTTTCGAGCCACATGGATGCAACTCCACTTTCGATGCTTGCATGACGATCTGAAATTATTACTAGGTCATCAATATTGCCAACGACCAAAGACTCCATGAACCACTTCTAAACCTGATTATTTTCATAATCACCATAAATGAATGCCGAGGGATAAACTTGTTCATTATCATCCTTAGATGCAGCCACAAACATGGTACCCCTGTGTCTGCCCTTCAGATGGGTTCCATCGACTGAAATGACTAGACACATGAAGTTTTGAAAACCCCTCAATAAAGCACCAAAGGCCATGAACAAATACAGAAATTTACCGTCAGGGGCTATTTTCATATTTGTCATTGTACCTGAGTTTTGTTGCTCAAGACATAACAATGTGATGGCAAAACTTACATGATTCAGCAGGGGACCCGTATGTCAAAGTCAAGGCATCTCTAATGCATTGCGCTTTACCGTAGGAGTTGAATTCTGTACATCTCCTTCATATCTACAATAATATCCTTTGGCCTCATAATGCCTCCAAAGCGATGTTAGAGTCTTGGTGCAACCACTTTTATTGTAACAGCAATGGCGTTCCTATGCCGCGTATAAACCTCTTCTAACGGACAAGTGAGTTGTTCAACAAATCCTTTAGTCTGGAAAAACGTCCCATCTCAACCTCACCACCCGACATTTGCATTGGCAATTATGGATCTTACAGATGGCATGGAACACAGACTTATTCGACCTTTTCACACGCCATTCAAAATTTTGCTTCAATGAATGCAATTCCAACAACCTTCCAAATCTTTCTTCCGTGGAAATATTTGACCACTATAAATTAGGATAGTGGATGTGGATGGTTCCCTGATACTAGCCTCTCTAATTAAAAATGACTCGGCACCTGGAATCACCCGCTGTATAGGTGTAGAACTACTTGCAAGATTGACATTACTGGTATAAATGCTATACCAGGGTACACACACCTGCACCACCTCCGTCTCTCCATCATACTAACGTTTTACCTGCATGTCATTAGGCTCTACATAGGATTCCACGAGGTCTACAGTATGGTGTGCATATGAATAGAGATTGGTTTCTCCCTCCTATGACTCAACATGTCCTTCTTGATAAGCATATAGAATGTTTTCTCCATTAGTTGCTGGAATTGGATCATCAAATGCCACCTTGTGAACAACGTTATGAAGATGAAATGGGGGTTGTGTAGCATGTTAGATTTCAGGGTCTGACTGGAATGGCTGGTTACTACCACTGACTGAAGCAGACCGTGATTCCCCGTTACAATATTAGCTTCATCAACTCTTCGTTCAATAAGAATAACACATATTTACGGTAAGAGATGAAGGTCTTCTTATAGCATAAAGTCAACATCATCATCATCATTGACGATAGTTCTACAACTCATCCCTTTACAGGTATTTAGTGCTTTAATATCCAAAATCGTATTTATTTCGGTCCACTTTCATAGACAAATACAGTCACACAATCCTCGTACGTCAAATCCCTACGGACTTTAACCCCCTTCATCTCAAAATCGACGTATTGAAATCCACTGTCCAGTATTTCCTCCCACCGTCCATTATATGATACCAAAAGTCTAACCCAATCTATGTTACTGAAAAAAAAAAAAAAAACAACATTCGATTAGTTAGCAAATGCTTGAAAAATGCACAGCGCTCGAACCACATAGAAAATATAGTTCGTGTAACCTCTGATATAGTTCATGGGCGAACTAACTCATTTTTTCGTGGACGAACTAAATTAGTTCATGGTACAGTTCGCCTACGAACTGATTTAGTAGGAGAACTAACAGATCGCCCACGAACTGTCTATGCCCACGATATACTGTTCACTTTAAATATTCAGATTGCAATGCCTACCCCAAACAAACATAACATAAGACAAATTGTTACAAAGTATAACATAATGAAAAATAATAGAATACCCACATTTAATAAGAAAGCAAAAACATATCATCTTTTCTCAGCGAATCGATTTCATGAGTGAGTGAGTGAGTGAATGAATGGGTTAGGGAGACAATGAGTGAGTGATTGGTTAGAAAGAGAAACAGAGCTCGTGCAGTTAGAGATAGAGATTTCGTGGGTGGGTCAGAAAGAGAGAGCTCAGTTAGAGAGAGAGAGAGAGAGAGAGAGAGAGAGAGATTAGACGAGGTATAATAAGAGGAGTCCGGAGAAAGAAAAGAAGAAAAAACAAAAGAAAAGCACCAGGAATAAAAGAGGAGAAAAGAAGAAAAAAGTTAACTCATTAAGGGCAATTAGAATTTATTTAAAAATAAGTTATTTTTAGGGGGGGGGGAAATAATGATTGAAAAATAACGGTTTTAAATAGTGTCATTTTAGATCATTTTCTCTTTAAAATAAACCCTCCAAGACAAGGTTACTAATTTATCCTCCAAGTCTCCAATTCTTTTTTTTTTCTTTATTTCTTTTTTCCTTTTTTTTTCACTTCTCTCTCTCTCTCAATTTCTTATATTTTATTAAAATATTTATATATAAAATTAAATTTATTTCACTACTTTAAAAGTTAATTAAAACACTGAAAAATTTTAATACAGTTAATTTTAAATAATTATATTTATTTTTAAAATATTTTAAATGATGTTATTTCATTCAAAATTTAAAATAATTTTATTCAATCTTTTAACTGAATTTAATTTAAAATATTAAATAAATTTATTTTATTTTATTCAAAAATTAATTTAATTTAATATTATTGTGATCAATTTCACATCATATTAAATATAAACACAATTATTTTTTATTCAATCATTAATATACCAAATATATCATATACTAATTTAGTCGTGTAGTAACTAAAACTAATCCTATAAAAATACTCCAACCTAATTCCATGCACAAATAAAGCCTTAAAAACACTCACTAAAAGTCTGCTTATTATATATTTAATTAAACTTGGAAACTTTTGGCAGGCTTCTTTTGAGAAGGCACTCTCCCCCTCGCAGTGCTTTCTCGCACACAGTTAGGGACCCGACAGTCCAATCCAACCTAGCCAAACCTGACTCAATCTGTCTGGGATGAGTTGGATTAATTTTAAAATTAAATTAAATTAATAAATGTAACACAATCTAACTGATTAATCTAAAAAAATAATAATAAATACTGTGTTATTACTTTTTATTAGTTTCATTATGAACCTCATTTTTTTAAAAAATCCAAAAAAAATATACTCATACATTTACAATCTTTTAAATGACAAATATACATAAATAATTTTATATATACACATATTTATTGAGATATGCAATTACATTACCTTCTTTTTTTTATATTAATTGTTGTTGATTTATACTTTAAAATATTTTCTCTTAGTAAATTAAATTTAGTATTTAATTAAGAATTTAATAAAAAATCTATTAATTATATATAAACTTTTACTGTTAATTAAATAAATAATATATTGCACAATGTTTAATAATTATAATTGTAAAATTAAACCAATGATTATAATTGTAATATTGATGAAAGACTTAACAAGTTTAATAAATTATTAATTTTATTTATTATAATTATATGTTATATTTTATTTTGACACTTTTAAACAAATATATATTATATGTTATATTTTATTTTGACACTTTTAAAAAAATTAAACTAAATATGATATCATATTATTATAAAAAAATTATTTTAAACTAAATTTGAATATAACAAAATTTATATTCAAATATTTAAATAATATATAAAATAAAATTAATTTTATTGGAGTGGATTGAATTGAATTAGAATTAATATTGGGTTGGGTTTAATTGAAAAATTTTCAACCCAACCCAACCAAACCAAAAAGGGTCACACCTACGGAGTTACAAAATGTTGATATCAAAAAGTAGTAATACAAGCCAAATTTAAATTGGACAGGAGGCTTGAAGGAGAAAGAGCATTTGGGTTAACCAGAAACACAAAGTAATATCGTGCAGAGTTAAATGCCATTAATCCGATCTACAAGATGAACAAAATATAACAATTCAACTTTAACAAGGACATGAAAGCTAGTGCAAGAAATTTAACAAGACCAGCACAATGCAGCTGAAAACCATTCTAACAAAAGATCCAAACTGGTAGAAAAAAATAATTATGAATTTACCTACCATATTCTGAGGATTTAACATATGTTCACTCTTAAACTTAATAGAACACCACCATCATTCATACCAACTTTGTGGTTTTGAAGACAGTTTCTCCATCCGTTACAGCATCCACGGTACTATACACACTATACATTCAATCACATAGATGCATGCGCACTTGTTGACTCTCTCAATCATCTTACAATCAATTCAGAAATTTCACATACACATACATAGAATGAGTTTTTGCTATAAAATAACCTGTTAAAAAGTATGACTATCTCAAGTAATTTCAAAATACGATGTTGATGTCAACCAATAAATTAATAATAAACTTATAATCCTGTAACAACATAATTAACCTCATTCCGTAATATACAATGTTTAGTACAAGTAGAATGTCTTAAAGTAATACGATCTTGTCCATAATGTGTACCACATATCATGAGAAAACAATGTGAGCCAGTGGAGTGTATTGCAGTTTTGTATGGTTATCAAGTACTTTCTAAGTGTTTAATCAAAAGGGTCAGCACATTTTGTTGCATAGTGATAGAGGTGACCAATTCAAAAGGATCCAGAATGATTGAATATAAAATAGTTCAATAACCTGTCTAAAGTTATATTCAAACACTGCTGATTACAGTACTTTAGATAGGGTTTACCATACTTTATATCTAATATAGTATCCTTACCTCATACCCTCTACAGAGAGAAAACCAGAACGGGCAAATTATGGGTCAGAACCTTTCTTACCAATCGACAAACTTTTTCACTCCTTTTTAATGGAAATCAGTTAACTTTTCATTCCCCACTTCAATGCAATAACTAGTTCTTGAAATGAAAATTTATTTACAATCAGGAATCTAAGAAAGGAAACACCTTATTATAATAGCTTTTCTTCACAATATATAATCCAATTTGGAAAATAGATATTCATACCACTTAAACAGACTTCTAATATTCTGGAAGGATACCTAGTTTTTTAAATAAACAACAGCTTTTCTTTCAATGCTTTTTTCAACAAGTAAAACAGCCCTGTCCTCAATCCCTTTTTCATGCAGCCATGCTGCTTAAAATCCATCACAAGTGCCTAGCACTTGACAGCTGGAACATTAGTCTCTTCAATCTGATTTGCACCTCCTATAAGGCATACCACACAATGTCATTCTACTATCAGCAAACTAATATTTCTCGCGCACTGTTTTGACACGAGAAATAAAAAATTTCTTTCCGATCCTACGATTGACACTTTCTTCTTACCTCTCCTCACAATCAGGTAAAATCTCTTATGTTCTAGAATTTAAACTAATTTATAGAGCAGGTGGCAAACTGTATTGTAGCGGCCAATTGGAGCCACTTGCCAAAGAATGTGGTTGCACAGAAAGTCTGAACTGCTGAACTCCCATTTGATATCTTTAACTGCATAGCAATATATTATTAATACTGAGAATGTTGTAGCTAAATAGTTCATGGAAGACTCAGAACAAATACAAAGAAAGTAACTTTTATAATGATGCTAGTCCACTCTCTGATAAACTCTATTAGAACTCCTGTTCCCCTCCCTCATTTTTTTAGAATAAGTAATTCGTGAGAACGATAATTTTTATAGATAATTAGGAATCCAAGAATGGCAACACTCTAATATTATAGTTATTCTTCCTACTATAAACCAAGCAAAAGCACAAATTATAGCCACTCAAACAGAAATCTAATTTCTGCAGAAACACCAAGTTTATGTGTCTGCCTTCGTCACCAAGTGGAGCCCCTTTCAGCCTGTCTGTTTATCAATACCTTTCTCACACAGCCATGCTGCATATAATCTGTTAGCAGCTCCTAAACCATGCTCCAATCCAGTTACCAGTTGTAAAACTAGCTATCATCCTACTAAACAGAATACTAATACTTCCTTTGGAACATAATTTGACATAAGTACTAAAAGTTTTCCATTCATCCCTTAAATTTGACATTTCTGTGTATGTCTCCTGAGAATCGGGTGAAATCTTCATAGAATTATAACTGTTTTTTTTTTAATTGGAGATGGCGAACTAAATTGTAACCCCCATTGAGTCTTTCCAATCTGATTAGAAGCTCCTATAAGGGATGTTCCTGTTCCCAGTTGTATAACTACTTGAATACTAACATTTCGTTAAAAACATATTTTGAAACAAGGGTAGCAAGAATTTCCCTCAGTCCAGACCTCTAGTGATAGACATCTTCATTTTATCAAATCCTGAGAACAAGGTCACATTCTGCATTTTAGAATTAAATTAAACTATAAAAGCAAGTGACAAACTACATTCAAGTGGCCACTTGATGCTACTTGTTACTGACTTTGTTCTACAGAAACTCTGAACTGCTGAACTATCATTCTGATATCTGTAACAATATTATAGCATATAACTGATTGTGCAACTGAAAATGAGAAGAAAATAAACTGACATTAATGTCAAAAGATTTCATCTTAATACCTCAACTCACTGGACTCTGCAATTCTATAGAATTAGCGAAACCATAGTTGAGCAGAACACACACAGAGAGAAGATAGGAAAAAAGAAATCCAAATGCATGCTCATCTCAAGGCAAGTCATTAAACTAATAGGAAAATAATTCCATGAATGGGCAGAGAGTTAATGATGCCGTAGTGACAAATTCAAGGCTTCAAAGTTACCTAGACCTAGAGTACTAAATGAAATAATAATCCGTTATTGCACAACATAGTAATCTACAATGAAGAAAGAGAGCACTTAAAACATTGAAAAGGTCAGTATGCCTCATTGCTCCAAATATATACTAGATTTCAACCACTAGCAACTAAATGCTAGTACCTCTACATAATTATACTACTACAAGCATTAAAAAAAAACTACAACAAAACAGAAACAATAACAACAACAGCAGCTAAGGAAGAGTCTTACTCCACTAGGTGGGTTTAACCTTATCATCTCTGACGACATTCAGTATGGGCAAACTACTCAAAAACTCATCAAGCCCCTCAAAAAACCCAACCCCATCAATATTGTCCTCCTCTCCATGCTCTTGTCTGATTCCCTGAGCCACCGGATCCTCCGGCTCATTACTGAACTCCACGTTCAAATCCAACCCATTCCCCATCTGCTTCCTCCCACTACTCCTAAGCACTCTTGACCCACCACTTGAAGTCCCAACATTTCCCTCAGCGTTTTCGTCTACACTTTGATTTTGAACTTGATTCTGAGTTCCCTTCTTAACCTTCTCAGCCTGTGGTCTTCTCACATTCTTCCTAGTCTCATTTCCTTTCCCTTTCACATTCTTCACTTTCTTTTTCCTCCTACCCCTCCCCCACTCATCATCAGATTCTTCAACAGGGTCGGATTCAGAATCAGAAATTATCACCTCATCGTACAAAATTGGGCCTCTTTTAGATGCATTATTGTTTTGCTTGGACTTCCCTCCGCCTCCACCAGGCCCTGGACAAGGGAACATTGTAGAAACCGGTGTCCATTTCGCCGCATCTTTCGAGTTGCCTGAATAACCCAACGGATAAAAACCCCAACAGCAGAAGTAGGAATCTTTGGCCGAAACCGAAACCGGAGGTGATGGTATCACCACCGCGTGAAACGCTCTTCTACAGTTTTGACATCTAAGCACACACTCTTCGTATACCTTTTGATACTCGTAAAGCACGTAACAGTACGGACACGCCGTCCAAAAACTCCCCGTCTCTGACTCTGTCTCACTCCTACGAGCCGATTCTGTTCGATTCGGACGGCTTGACTCTGTCTGGTTAGTCGGACGGCTTGACTCTGTCTGGCTGCTCGGACGAGTTGACTCCCTCTGAGTCGAGCGAGTTGACTCGGCTTGAGTCGGACGAGTTTGAGGTGCTGTCGACGCAGCCACGTGATTCAAATTTGACACCTCTTCCTCCACAGTTGCCCTATCATTGCCATCCTTCTCCCTGCTCCTCAGAATTTTTCTCACCGCTTGTTGTGGCGGCGGCGGCGGTGGCGGAGGCATTTGAGTTTGCCTCGGACGCTCGCCGAGTTGACTCACTTGCAACTCGCTGTCGTACATCATCTTCCTAGCTGGATTGGACAGCACCAACCAGGCGTCGGAAACGAACTTGAAGGACTGATCGGAGAACGGGAGCCTGTTTCTGTCAGGATTGAGTAGCAGAGCGAGTTTACGGTACTGAGTGGCGATGAGTTCGATCGAGGGACAGAAGCGAGGCACCTGAAGAATAGCGTACCAGTCGTGGTGGTGGTTACCGTGCGCAGAGACGATGAGGGATTCGCCAGCGATGAGGGTGTCGGCCACGGCGAGGATTTGGCTGGGGCCCTCGAGTCTCGGGTAGGATTCTCGCGCCCGGATCGCGAATGTTCGGGCCCCGTGGAAGTCACGTGCTACCAACAGCTTCTCTGCTGTACTCAGCCACGGCTCCGCTTCTGCTCTGTAGCCGCCACTCGCCATTTTCTCTCTCCTCTCTTAAACTTTCCCTCTCTACACTTTTTTTTTAGCGAGAGAGACAGACAGGAAAGAGAAAAGCACCGATTTTCTTTTTCTCGGACCAAAAAGGACAGGGTTTGGTTTGTAAAGCGTTTAATCGGAGAGGGTGTTTTCATAATTTTACTGGCCCTATTAAAACTCACTCTGTACTTTTTTTTATATGGACGATAAAGGACAGCTTTTGATTTTCGTTTTTGGAATTTAGCTAATGATGTAGGGTTGATATTGTCATTTCGTTGTGTTTCTTGTTCACTGTTGATTACTCTCTGAGTGTACTTATTTTTTGGATGACGAAAAAGGACTTAGAAATTACAAGAAATGACGGTAGTTTTGAGTGAGGTTTGGCTGGGAAGGTCAATGTTTTGTTTTGAGGCGTTTTGGTCATTTAAGTGTTTTTCTGTGATAGTTGAATGAAGTTGGTTTCCTTGTTTCAGGAAAAAAAAAAAATTAATAGTTGGTTTCCTAACAAAAATAAAAAATAAATAAAAAGTGTTTTTCTGCACAATGTGATCCAAATTAGATTTTCTGTGGCGAGGATTAAGTGCTTGCTTCACTTCGGTTGGTAACTTGGGGCAAGATGAAATTATCGATATCGGACGGATTATCATACTACGATTTCAGAAATACTGATATCGGTAGAAATTGAGGTAAAAAAAATATTTTAAGAAAGTATAAAAATTTGAATAAAAACATATAACTTTTTTAACAAAACTTTAAAAAAATATTGCTAAAATAATTAACAATCTAACACTTTTCTTCAGGATATAAATCTCACAACTATACATTATTTATATATAAATATAAGGAGAAATTACACTGAACCTACCTGAGGTTTGCAATTCTACAGTTAGAAACAACTTTATCAAAAATTGACAGCAAACCCCCCTCCAGTTAACTTTGACCGTTAAATATTGACAGTTGACCAACTTGAACAGTGAAAAGACGAAAATACCCCTAGAAAAAGACAAGGTCAGGGGTATTTTTGTCTTTTTAGATTTTTTAAATTTAATTTTATTAAATAATAATTAAAAAAAATTAAGAAAAAATCTCATCCCTCCATCTTTAAAATAACGGACGGTTAAGATTTATTTAAAAAATTAAAATAATAATAATAATAAAATTAATTAAAAATAAAAAATTAATTATAATTATATAAATCTATTTTTCAGATTGAATCTCAATCGTCCATCAAGATTAGTGGACGGTGGAGATCCAATCTAAAAAATAGATCTCAAAAAAAAAAAAAAAAAAATTGAAAACGAAGAACCCAGAAACCCATCTCTCTGGGTTCTTCGTTTTCAACGAAGAACCCAGATTGGGTTCTTCGGGATCCAATCTGGGTTCTTCGGCGAACCACAGAACCCAGATTGGAGGGTTCTAAGAATTAGAAAAAAAAAAAAAATTGAAGAACCCAGTTTCTGGGTTTCTTCGAAGAACCCAGAAACTGGGTTCTTCGAAGAACCCTTCTGGGTTCTTCAAACGAACCCAGAAGGGTTCGATTCGAATCGAACCCTTCTAGGTTCGTTCGACGAACCCAGAAGGGTTCGAATTAGAAAAAAAAGAAAGAAATTGAAGAACCCAGTTTCTGGGTTCTTCGAAGAACCCAGAAACTGGGTTCTACGAAGAACCCTTCTGGGTTCTTCGATCGAACCCAGAAGGGTTCGATTCGAATCGAACCCTTCTGGGTTCGTTCGACGAACCCAGAAGGGTTCGAATTAGAAAAAAAAAAAAAAGAAATTGAAGAACCCTTCTGGGTTCTTCGAACGAACCCAGAAGGGTTCGAATTAGTAAAAAAAAAAAAAATTAAAATTTTTTTTTTTGAAGAACCCAAAAAATGGGTTCTTCAAAAAAAAAAATTTTAAAATTTTTTAATTTTTTTTTTTTAGATCTATTTTTTAGATTGGATCTCCACAGTCCACTAATCTTGATGGACGATTGAGATTCAATCTGAAAAATAGATTTATTTAATTATAATTAATTTTTTATTTTTAATTAATTTTTTTATTATTATTATTTTAATTTTTTAAATAAATCTTAACCGTCCGTTATTTTAAAGATGGAGGGATGAGATTTTTTCTTAATTTTTTTAATTATTATTTAATAAAATTAAATTTAAAAAATCTAAAAAGACAAAAATACCCCTGACCTTGTCTTTTTCTAGGGGTATTTTCGTCTTTTTACTGTTCAAGTTGGTCAACTGTCAATATTTAACGGTCAAAGTTAACTGGAGGGGGGTTTGCTGTCAATTTTTGATAAAGTTGTTTCTAACTGTAGAATTGCAAACCTCAGGTAGGTTCAGCGTAATTTCTCCATAAATATAATGTATATATGGGCTATATAAAAATTAAAAATCTCTTATAAATTTTAAGGGGATTATTATTTTCGTCCCTATATTTTGGACAATTATCAGTTTTTTAAACGAGTTATGGTTAATGGTATACTTGGTCCCTAACTTTTAGAAAAGGTATCAATTTGGTCCCTCGACAAACCCAGAAGGGTTCGTCAACGAAGATGAACCCATCTGGGTTCGTCAACGATCTGAAGGTGAACCCAGATCTAGGTACTAAAAAAAAAAAAAAAAAATTTTGGGAAGAACCCTTATGGGTTCGAAATCGATTCGAACCCTTCTGAGTTCGAACGAATCGAACCCAGAAGGGTTCTTCGATCGAACCCAGAAGGATAGAAGGGTTCGATTTCAAACCCTTCTAGGTTAGTTTGTTGCAGATGCAACGAACCCAGTTTCTGGGTTCGCTGATAATCAACGAACCCAGAAAACTGGGTTCGTTGCCAACCAAAGAACCCAGTTTTCTGGGTTCGTTGATCTCCAAACTTTGAATTTCATCTTTTTTTTTTTTTGTGGTGGAGATCCAGATTGGATCTCCACCGTCCATTCATCTGGATAGACGGTGGAGATCCAATCTGGATCTCCACCACTCAGAATTTCAATTTTTTAAAAAATAAAAAATAAAAAAAAATTATTTTCACTTTAATTTTTTTTTTAATTTCAATATAATCTGCATCATCCATCAATCTTGATGGACGGTGGAAATTCATTGAAATTTTTTAAAATTTTTAATTTAATTATTTTAAATTTTTAATTAGGGGTAGATATGTCATTTTACTAAAAAAGTTACTGTTGAGTTATTAATAGGTTTAAAGACGAAAATACCCCTGAAACCGTTAAGTTTGACTAACGGTTGACTAACGGTTAACCAAATTGATACCTTTTCTAAAAGTTAGGGACCAGGTGTATCATTAACCATAACTCGTTTAAAAAACTGATAATTGTCCAAAACATAGGGACCAGAATGATAATCCCCCTAAATTTTAATAGAAAAAAGAAGATTTAAGTGGTTTAAACATAGTGTGACTACCATCTTGATTCATAAAATATTGATATCATGACATAAAATTTAAATAATTTTTAATATAATCACGAACATATCACGTGTAAATTTTTTGATTCATTCCCACCATCTTTCCATATGTAGGAAAATTGTGGAGGTTAATTGGAGATTCCAAATTCTCTATATTCATCACCAGTCATCACTAGTAGTCCCTAAACTTATGGATTTAAAAATAATTGAAAGAGTTAATTGCATAGATCTTCCCTGAGATTTTGTCAACTACAAACTGAATTAACTTTATCGTTTATTGACAAATATCCCCCCGTCCTTAGTAAAATTTAGTTAAATATAACAGTTGATCAGGAGAGGTCTTTGTCAAAAAATTGAAGAGTTGACTAAATGTTGACTTTACTTGTAATTGAGCAAATCCAAAAAAGAGGAGGTCTTTGTCAATAAACCCAAAAGTTGACTCCGTCTGTAATTGAGCAAATCTCAGGGGAGGTAGGCATTATTTACTTTAATTAAAATTATGATTAGAATCTTGTTGAAGAAACAAATAAAAGCTAACGAAATTCTTTTTGAAAAATAATTAATATACATATATATAAACATGATTTCGTAAATTTTAGTTACAAAATGTTATATGGTTTGTTCGGAATCCATTAGCATCAACATAAATAAAAAAACAAAATGTGATTAATAATTTGTTTAATTAAAAAAATAAACAAAAATATAGATTAAAATATTAGGGAATATCATTGATTTCTCACTTTACATTGACGGAAATATATTAGATATTTCACCGATATTTTTCCGATGGAAGCTGATATTGTTATCCATAATTATAATTTACACACCCATTTTAGAAGTGCACATATATTTAAAATTTGAAAATTAAATCACTACTATAATCACTTGTTATAATACCAATAATTTTTTTATTAAATTCAATTTACAAATTTTTACATAATTTATTGTAAAGTCTCTTAAATTATTAATACATTCAATTTAATTCTTATTGTACATCATATTAATTGAAAATACAATAACATTAATTTTATTTCTTTTGTGTAAAAAGAGGAATTAATTATTTTTAAAAAATTTATAATATACAACATAATTAAGTTCTTTTATGAATTTTTAAAAAGATTATTTAAAAAAAATAAATTAAAATGTACGTCAACTATTAGAAAAATATAAAAGCTGACATTCAAAAATTGACTTATCCACTTTACATCTATAACATACTTAATTGTTATAAAAAAAATCACGAATAAATCTCAATCTATGCCTCACTTTTTTTTTAAAAAAAAAAGACTCACTTTTATTTTTTGAGATAATTCATAACCAGATATAAAAGAAAGACAAATAAAAAAATAATTTAAAAGGTTTAAAAAATACATACCTTATATGATCAAAGTTCCTATGAGATTTTTTTTTTCCATTAATTTGTTATATGATAATTATATATTTTATGGACAAAATTAATACTTGGAATATAAGTCATCTTTCTTTTTTTTAAAATAAAAGGTTTATTAGTTTGTAAATAAAATGGGTATAATTCTTGGGTGTATATGATATTTGATTTATTTTAATTAAAATAGTTTCTTTACTCGTCATTTTGTGGTTGGGATATTTTTGTAATTAAAGGTTTTAATAAAATATGGGTGTGAAAATCATATTTTAGGTGGCAATATTGGCACCCTTTCCCGATAGTTTATAACAATTTCTATGATATTTTGTAAAAATTACATTATACTTTTACTGATATCAGTATTTTACGAAACTATCATGGATGTTTTAAAAAATTTCAGGATATTTTACGGAAATTATAGTTCAATTGATATCAGTATTGTTGAAATACATAAATATCAGGAATATATCGATTTTTTAATCATTGCTTGGGATGTGATTTCATCCAAAAAGATAAATTATAAACAATTTTTTATAAAATAATTATATTGAAGAAGTAAATATATTTCTTATTTATTAAAGTATTATTATTTTTAAAATAAAGGATATCCACTATTATTTAGTTGGTTACATTATTCAATAAATATTTAATGAATAATATTAAAATTTACTTCGGAAATATGAAAAACACAATAGAATTTGTTATAAATAAAAAATGAATTTATAAATAAATTCATAAAGCAAAATATCAGAGAGTATATGTATGCTAAGAAACATATTGTACGCCAGGAAACCTCTCCCTTATATTTGTATAATAATTGAATTTTACATAAGACTCACTCAATTATAATGAATTGAAACCTGCCACCAACCATCACCATGTGTCAACACCACATGCAATTTTCACCATGCATCACCCAAGTTGCCACTACTACCACTTGGTATCTTTGGAGAGACAGTAAAAGTGGTGCATCCACTAGTTATATAACACTCCCTCTTGAATATCCACTACTTTTAATGTATTTAAAATTTACTAAGAAAATTCCAATAAGATAAAAACCTTAGCAATATATACAATGATCTTCTGAATCATCAATGATATGGATGTATTCAAAATTATCTATTAAAACCTTGCTGGTAAAATTCCAGTGAGACAAATTCGGTCGAATGAAAAAGAGTACAATACACATATATCCAGAATTATTATTTTTCCTCAAAACTTTGCTCCTCTTGATCGAAAGCTCCCCTAACGAAAATTATAATATCAATCTTGTAGTTTACAAAGCCGACGCATGTGAATTCAATATATCAGTTTCTCAAATGTTGATATGGGCAATATCTTAGTAAAAAGATATGCAAGTTTATCTATAGCACCGTATTTATTTGACATCTATTTGTCGTTTTTGTTGAAATTCATGAGTATAGAAGAATTTGGAGAAATATGTTTTGTTTCTATCTCCTTTGATAATATCCCCATCGGATCTGAGTAATACAAACTAACATTATCTTCAAATATAATTTAGCCGGATACATTTTCGACTTGTTTATAAAGTGCAAGGATCTCAGAATGATTGGAGGATATAGAAGCAAAAATTGCTTATGGAGCGTCATGAGATTGGGTGCCATTATAGCTAAATATTATATCCTTTTATGAATGAGCTTTGTGAGGATTAAATAAATATCCGACATTAGTATAACCAAGTAAACCTGAAAAATTATTAGATGTTCTAAATAATCATAAATCTTTAGTTCATTGAATATAACGAAAAGATGTTTAATTTCATTTCAATGTTTTCGAGTTGGTGCGAAACTGAATCTAGCAAGTTAATTCACTAAAATGCAATATCTGGTTTAGTATATTGAGCTAGATATAAAAAGTATCAACTCACATTAAGATCTGGTACTTCAAAACTAAATATTTTTTTCACTATCTTCTTTTGGCCGGAAGGGATCTTTCTCAGGATCAAGAGATCTAACAATCATATGAGTACTTAACATATAAGCATTTTCTATATAGAATCTTTTCAGTTTCAACATATGCTGATTGATGACAAGTATTCGTTTGATCTATGCTCGATCTTCAAGTCGAGACAATATTTTGTTTTTTTTCAGGTTTTTCATTCAAATTCTTTTTTCAAATATTTAACAGTTTTCAAGAGCTCTTCAGGAGTACCAATTAAATTCATATAATCAACATATACTGCTATAATAACAAATTCAAATTCAGATGTATTATAAAAGCACCATGGACATAAGATCATTAATATACCCTTCTTTAGTCAGATATTTACTCAGACGGTATATACTACATCCATCCAAATTATTTTAATTCCATATAAGAATATTTTATAGCTTGATCAAATACAAATTATGAGATTTCGAATTATATGCTTCTAACATTTTTAATTCTTCAGGGATTTTTATATAAATATCTAAATCGAGTGAACAATATAGATAAGCGGTCACTACGTCCATCGGAAGCATTTCAAACTTTTCTGAAACAGTTAAACTTAACAAAAATCAGAACGTAATCGTATCCATCATTGATAAATACGTCTGATCAAAAATCAATAAGCTACGAGTCATGCTTTATATCTCACGACATCGTTCTTCTTATTACATTTCCATACAAAGATCCATTTATATCCAATTGCTTTGATGTCATCAGGCATCTTGACTATTGGTCCAAATATTTCACAGTTAGTTATTATCGATAATTTTCTTCATGATTCAACATTTCTCTGTATAATTTATAGAAATTTCTTCATTTCTATATTCTTGTATCTCTCCAGGGCTATTATTACTTCTGGATTTGTGTCTCTTCAGGGACGTCTAATCCTTCTGGAGTTAATTTAGAGAAAGTGAATTTATTTATAACTTGAGTTTTATTTGCATTAGGATTTTTGATAATTTTGCTTTCCTCTTCCCAAAAACAATACCTTTCGAATCAAGCGATCTGTCACGCTTCTGGCTTGCAACAGAAGATTCATTTGCTGTCATTTGTTTAAATTGTTCTTCTGGAACAACCACCCGAACTGGTACATTAGCAGCTGGAATATACAATTTTATTACCCTAGTAGCATCTATAAAAGCATCTGGTAACTTATTAGCAATTGTTTGAAGATGCACTATCATGTGTACTTCATTCTCACATTGAGATTGTATGGATCAAATGAATCAAACTTGGAACCTTTCAAGAAAATTCCTCACTTCTCTTCAGGAGAAGTTTTCTTTCCCTTTGTAATGGGAAAATTGACTCATCAAAATGACAAGCCGTAAATTGTGCAACAAAAATCACTTATCAAAGTTTCTAGATATCTAATAATTGATAGTGAATCTCCAAATATCTAATAATTGATAGTGAATCAAAACTAACATATATCCCCCATATGCTTTTAAGGCCCCATTTTAGTTCTTTACATAGGTGCAATTAGGATATATACAATACAATCAAAAGTACGGATATGAGATATGTCTGGTTGATGACCAATTACAAGTGTAATAGTGAATATTGATAATAAGTAGTAGGTCAAAGATGAATTAATGTTGCAGGTATGTAAAATAGCATGTCTCCATACATAAATTAGTAATTGTGTTCGTAAAAATTAAGTTCTCTCAATTACTTGGAAAGATAAATAATTATGCTAATCCATTCCGAGTATGAACATATGAAACTAGATGGTCAATATAAACCCCAACTGCTTTGCAATATGTTAAAATGTCTTGGAAGTAAATTCACCGCATTATCTAGATGCATTGACTTAATTGGATAATATGAAAATCATGCCCGAAGCTTGACAAAATGTGCAAGTAATCTATCAGAAGCAACGTTATGAGTAGATAAGAAACAAACATGTGACCATCTCATCGATGCATCAATTAGAACTATAAAGTAGCTTAATGGTCCACTTGGTGAATGAACAAGTCCACATATATCCCTTGTACTCTTTGTAAAATGACGGGAATCCAAAATCAACTTTAGAGTAAGATGGTCTAGTCAATAAATTCTCTTGTTAACATGCAGTAGATATATTCTCATGCAATAAAAGATTTTTCTGGTTCTTTAATGAATATTCATGAGAATTTTCGATGATCCTACGCATCATTTAGATACTAGGTGACCAAGACGGTCATATCAAGTTATAAATACTTTTGGATCTGAGAACTTCTAATTCATAACTGCATAAATTTCTACATTTTTTATAACCGTAAAATATAATTTAGATGAGAAAGAACACAACTTTTCTACTACGAACTTCTGGCTCGAATAATTGGAAATAATGCATAGTATTCAACATTTTTTTCATTTGTAGTTTCAACATAATATCCACTATGCCATATATCTTTAAAACTAAGCAGATTTCTTCTGGAACTGTTTGAATATAAAGAATTATTGATATATAATTTAATACTATTTGGTGAAAATATTGTTGTTCTTCTCGGAGCCTTTAATTAGATCTGCTGAACTTAGTATGGTATTAACCTTATTTTGAATAAAGTCAAACTTAAGAAATATTTTTCATTCCGTAGAACTGCATGTATCGTTGCACTATCAGCAAGTCATGTATCTCCATCTTGTTTTTTAATAGCGGACATTTCATTGTCTAGGTTCATATCATTTGTTCAAATAAAAATCATATTAGATAACAAAATATGAAATATATTAAATCAATATAAAGTAAAAGTATATTTATATGAAGATAGAATAAATATTTAATAAGTAGATACTTAATAAATCTCTATAAGTGTTTGGGTGTATAACGGTAGCGGCCCAATGTCATTTCGCTACATATCAAAAACATATGTCTTATCATTTTGATAGGTTTATTCTATAATATTTGCTCTTGTCCTTATTGACCTTATAGACATTCACTTTTGGAGAACGTCTTTAACATTATTTTGATTTGAGAATTTATAACCGACCATATTCATGCCCATGACCAAGACTATGGCCACGTCCAAAGTATTCGTATGTGTTACCATTCACTTCTAATAATGTTGGGGAATCAACCGGGCATTAGGAATAACCACTTGTTTTGGTTGGTTAAATATGTCTTTAATTCTTGCCAAAAAATTATAGTTTTGTAATAGTAATATATTGGGTCTTCAGATTTTAGATACAACTTAGCATTAATGACCCATGACCTGTAATTGTCTCCGTAAACTTAAAGTACATTAAATCTTAAATCCGCAAATTTATCAAGTTTAGATCCTCTGAATCTAAAAATTACATATAAAATCAGAACTTCTGGATATGAAAATCACATATTGAATAAGAAATTCTAGTATGAGAAATAAAATTCAAAATGTAATATATATATATATATATATATA
>QUWJ01000333.1:0-37002 GCA_003430845.1 Xanthoceras sorbifolium
TCATCAATTGGATCAATAACTTACCAGAATTCTAAATCCGCTACAACAACATCCTGGTACGTAACTCGTGCTATAATTTATTTGAGTTTTGTGTAATTTTATTTTAGAAAAAAATTATATTATTTATGAACGTGTTAATATTGTGTAATTCTTTTAATTTTAATTATTGTATCTCTGTGTTATTTATATTCGTTCTCAATAGGTTTTGTTTTTTGAGTTAATTGTATGCTTTTTCACAATGTTATTTGTTGTTCCAACAAAGTCACATGTGGGTCATTCGTCTTAAAGACATCACTCAACTGAGCTAATAATTGACATTTGTCAATTCAATTGAAATAAAAATGTTGGATCTTCGATCTAAAGAGCAAAGGAAATTACAATTTTAACATGAAAAATAAAAATAAAATAATGTATTTAATCAGTCATAAACTTAATGAATTCATATCATTCTCTGTACTGATCTCAAATATTTAAAGATAGTACACTTTATTTAAAAACAAGAAAAGTAAAAAAAAAAAAATACAAAATAAATTTAAACAATTCATTACAGATGTCACCGGATATGTAGCTCGGCACAAAGCACATGAGAGGATATCAATCCAAATCTTTTTAAGGATCCTCTCTTGATACGTAATCACTTGAACTTACAAGGATTCATACATGTGACCATTAGTATCACTAATTTCTTGTTTCTGAAGACTATGACAAACAATAAAATTACTTTGCCTTTGTGTTTTGGCTGATAATGGCAATTTCTCTACTGTAAAAATCTCGGGGGAATTGCAATAACTCCTCGTGTATATGAAATTGCACAAAAATCTAAAATTATATGATAATAGCACAAACTCCCCTTTGACCCGTTGACCAACTATTGAAAACCATTTAAGTAACGGTGGTTATTAAGGGAGGAGGCGTAAATCGTCTTTATACCTTATATCGATAATTAAAAAAAAACAAAAAATATTGAAAAAAAAAGGACGAGAAGAAGAGAAAGAAGAAGAAAAACAAAAAAAAAATCTGGAAAAAAAAAAAAAGAAAAGAAGAAGAAGAAGAGAAGAAGAAGGAAAGAAAGAAAAGAAGAAGAAAAAGAATCGAAAAAGAAGAAGAACAAAAAAAAAAAAAAAATCTGGAAAAAAAAAAAAAAAAAAAAAAAAAAAAAAAAAAAAAAAAAAAAAAAAAAAAAAAAAAAAAAAAAAAAAAAAAAAAAAAAAAAAAAGAAAAGAGAAGAAGAGAAGAAGAAAGAAGAAGAATAAAGAAGAAGAAAATAAAAAAAATCTGGAAAAAAAAAGAAGAAAGAGAAAAGAAGAAGAAGAAGAAGAAGAAGAAGAAGAAGAAAGAAAGAAGAAGAAAAAAAAAAATCTGGAAAAAAAAAGAAGGAAGAGAAAAGAGAAGAAGAAGAAGAAAAGAAGAAGAAATAAGAAGAAAAACAAAAAATCTGAAAAAAAAAGAAGAAAGAGAAAAGAAGAAGAAGAAATCTAGAAAAAAAATGAAGAAGAAGAAGAAGAATTTGAAAAAAAAAATTCAAAAAAAAGGAAGAAAAGAAGAAGAAGAAATAGAATTTGAAAAAAAATTTGAGTTGATTGTGGTTGATTGATGAGGAATAAAGAATTTAAAAAAATTTGATTTATTTATTTATTTTTTTGAAGAAGATGATGATGATGATGATCTAAAAAAAAAAAAAAATTTGAGTTGTGGTTGGGTTGATGAAAAATAAAGAATTGGGAAAAAAAATTAGGTTTATTTTTTTTTTTATTTGAAGAAGAAGAACAAGAACAAGAACAAGAACAAGATTTGGAAAAAAAAAAAATTTAAACAGTGCACAAAGGGTAAAATGGATATTATACCATTTCCATCCAATTTAAACGGTTTTCAATAGTTGGTCAACGGGTCAAAGGGGGTTTGTGTTATTATCATATAATTTCAATTTTTGTGCAATTTCACTTATATACACGAGAGTTATTGCAATTCCTCCAAAAATCTATTTGTATTTGTTTCTTTACACATATCTAGTCAATCTAGCCCGTATACCACCTTACATCAACCCCATCAAATTAGAACACAAAATCCAGCACTCACTCTGCTAGAAGAAGCAACCCAAATTGAAATAACAAAAAAGAAAATTTTCACTTACCTTTTTGCATTTTTAAAATTTGAATTTATTAAACACTCAGCAGTACAGCTCTACCAATTTGGCATCTGTTACAATAATTCATCTACTTATTTTATTTCTTCCACGTGCATCTGCTGCAATAATTTATGTACGTGAAACGTGATCGCTCAGTAGATAGACTTAGCTTTTATGTCTCCCATCTCCCAAACATAATTTTTCTATCTTTTGACCTACCAATTTCAAATACCGTGAAATGTTCTGACATTTGTTTAATCCATCAATTTCAACGATCAATGAAAATAGTCTCTACTTTAATTGAAATAACACATGAACCTGTGAATGTTCATATTTGCTAAGGAAAAAGAAGTTTGGTAAAAAGGGAGGGGTGACCCTAAAGCTAGACATGTCAAAAGCGTATGATAGGGTTGAATGAACTTTTCTGGAAATTGATGAGAAAATTAGGTTTTTCTTAAATCACTCCGCAATGTGTGCCTGTCCCACCTAAGCTTTTCACCAATAATTGTCTCCATTGACGGCTTCCATCCTACTATAATAATTAAAGGGGAATACACGACACCATTGGTAGAAGACATTAATTCTAGTGTATATTCTTGGTTGCAAATATTGAACGATAGCAAATATTGAGACCCCAGATTTTGGGTCTACGATGCAAAATATGTTGATTTACTACCAAACATGGTAACCTACTGTTTGGAAAATTATTAGCGATTTAAATAAAAATAAATAATAATAAGTAAAAGCTGGTGACAATATATAAATGTGAAAATCTGATCATCCAGATTAGTAACACTGTTCTTGACAATGAAGAGCAAAAGCAATGTTGCTTGTGTTTAAAGCAATGTGTAGAGAGAATTGTGTGATCAATAGAAATGGTTGAGTTTCATTATTCTGAATAATAATATTCAAGAGCTGTACAAGGAATATATATACTTGAAGAACAACCGGCTATTGATCTCAGCTCACCAAAACAAACTTGGCTGCAAGTTGCCAACTTGTATAACAAAATTCTACTAATCTATAACAGAATTCTAACTATTTTTGTAACAACCTCAAGCTAATTCATAATCAAGTCTATAGTGATTATAATCAGCTTGATGTGGACTTATTAATGAGCTGTAGAGTGTTATTCCAGAGTGGTAAGGTGAGCTGCTATGTATCATATCTTTGCTGTCCATGATTGAGGTATTGTTGGAAACGTTGTTGCATGGCAGACCATTATTGCTTGCTGTGATGACTGTGTGTTGCAAGCCTTCTTACTTTGTTTGCATACTTGAATTGAGTCTTCATTGTTGACAATTATGTATATCTCTCACAATATAGACAACAAGATGGTGACAAATGGCAAGATCGAGATAATAGATACAAATAAAACAAACCCTAAGAGGATTTGACCTAGGTCACCCTTTAAAGTCCTGAGGCCATTTCATCGAATTAGGTGGTGGTCTTAACAACACTTGGTGAATGGTGACCTAGGTACTATAGTAATCCCCTCAGCTAGCAAATCAATCCCCTCGGGTTGTGAAAAGAAGGATCTAGAAGCATTAAGTATGAGCTGAAATCCATAAACACAAAAAAATGAGGGATAGCTATAAAATCAAACGAGAAGGTGACCTCTGCATGCAAAGACACGACCCGCCATCTTTGACTACAATCCTGCAAAGACAACAACTCTTTACCTTTAATTGCAATCCTGCAACGACATCAATCCTTCACCTTTGACTGCAATCCTTACGGACCTAAACATATGAAAAAATTAAAGGGGTTCCTGTGGAAAGTATGTCAGACGCAATTCCCTGGGATCAAAAAAGAACGCGACACATGTAAAGGTGATAAGGTTGCAGAGCTGAAGTAGATAACCGAGGTTAGACGACCAAAAATGGGTCTAAAAGATGAAACGAACGTGTTAACCAAGAAAAACGACGTGGAGCTATTAGAACCAAGGGCAAGAAGTCTATATAAAGCACACCCAGCCCTAGCAAAGGTAACTCAACTTTGGTCTGGAAAACTCTAGCATGCAGATGGATCCCTGGTGGATACCTTTTAAAAATACTAGAATCTATGCTTTCCATCGACCATTTCTTAACCCATTTCACCTCATTTCTATTATATTCTACCTTAGATCTCCCTTTTGACTTGAGCATTGGAGGGTTTTTGCCGGTAAAACACCAGTGACCCTGACTTATTATTCTATGTTTTCTCTCATGAAAAGGTACCAAACAAGTAAACTAAGATCAATACTCTCTTCTGAGCTCACTGTCTTCGAAGGCAAACCCTTTCGCAAAACCATTGCTCTTAAACGATTCTCAGAAGCTTACTCGTAAAACCATTTTCTTGTGTCAACAGTTGGCGCCATATGTGGGGACGGGTACAAAAAGCTGTCTTCCACTAGGAGCTGAAGCATTTCACTCCTCTTTCATAGGTCGGGTTTTGCCCTAATTTTTCCATATAAATATCTATGTAATGTGAGGGTTTCGTGTGGGAGAAAATAGACAAAACATAAGTGAGAAAGAGAGAGTGCAAGAGAGACAATATACACAGAGAAAAAAAAACAGGAGTGAGTTTTTTGTGTGTATTCTTGTAACCATTTTTCATAGTGGATTGAGTGCTGGTGCGCCCCGTGATGTAGGAATCAGTTTGATTGCCAAACTACGTAAAATTCTTGTGTGCTTCTTTTCTTCATATTTATTATTGTGTTTGTGCTTCATCTCTTGTTAGTATACATCCAGGACATATTTCCGCATTGAATATATGGTCATAACTCCCAAAAATATGCACATCCACTCATAGCTCAAGTGGTTAGTACACCTCTCTCCCACCTCAGTGGTGAGGGTTCAATTCCGACCATGTATATTTACTAGCATGTGTGGGTACTTTTCTCTCCTTATTGTGGGAGTAGATGTCTCCCGTTATAAGAGTAGATATTCGATCGCCCATTTAATGATTGATCTCAGCAATTATTAATTTTATAATTGTAGCCCCTTTAAAATTTTTTTAAAAAAAAAACTCTGAACAAAGGTCTCACTCAATTTCCTTATATAAGGTGACCCAAAGCTCTTCTTGAAAGCACACAGCTTTCTGTCTTCTTTAATTTTCTCAGTTAATAAGTTTGTGAGAATTAACTTCCTCAAAAATTAAGCCAATATGTCTCTGAAAGGTAAGAAGGAGACTGAGATAGAAATCAAAGCACCAGCTGACAAGTTCTACAATTTCTTCAAAGGCCAAACCTATCATGTTACCAAAGCCACACCTACCAATGTACAGGATGTTGAGGTTCATGAAGGAGACTGGGAATCTCATGGCTCTGTCAAGCTCTGGAAATATACTGTTGGTAAGCCACTATTATAATATCTTTTGACTTGTATAAGTATTGGGCTAATTTCAGTTTCATATGATCTAACGATGACACTCTTATTGGAAAAGAGTGATTTTTTGAATTTTTTTTTATTTCTCAGCAATTGCAAATGAATAATCTGATGAAAATGGGCAAATTTATTAAGGTTAAATTTCAGGGGTCTTCTATTCAAGCATACACATAGATTAAAAAATGATTTGAAATTTGTCAAAAACCTTTGTTTATAGGAGAGGTTATAGATGAAAAAAGAAAAAAGAAAAAGATATTATTATTAGTGGGGGTGTATTGAATTGATCATATGACATTCAACATTGGTGGACAAGTTGTGTGTACCAAACCAAATCTCGAGGCCCAATAAACCAAAACAGACAATATCTTGCGTTATGACAGTTCAAAACCCTAATTTATTGATATATTTAATTTCAAGTTCATATATTTAATGTTAAGATTATCTTTAGGAGTGTTATACTTCAATTATAGACAAATGCATATAGGAATATTAAAACTATTAATTATGTATTAGCAACTTGCATTAACCTTATTAATTATTCAACATCTTATGATGAATCATAGAAGGGAAACAGGAGACGTACAAAGAGAGAGTTGAATTAGACGAAGCAAACAAAACGGTGTCTCTTGTTGGCTTGGAAGGTGATATTTTCAAGTACTTCAAAAGCTGGACGACAGTCTTTAAAGCTATTCCAAAAGCGGATGGGAGCGGGAGCGTGGCAAACGTGACGATTGAATATGAGAAACTGCACGATGCCATTGCGGATCCAAAAGCGTATATGGAGTTTCTGACTAGCGTTGTCAAAGATGTTGATGATCATATCATGAATCCTGAGGCATGAAAAATGGGAGCTAGCGTTTCCAGCTCTGATATATGGGCTGCTACTGGTTGTGTAATGTTTTATTATGATAAGCTGGGCTTGAGTTTTTTTATGTATGGTGTACTTAAAATGTTAAATAAGTTGTGACAGCTCTCTTGCTGCAACGATATATATGGCAGCTCACACCTGCTTCCCCTACTCTAGTACGTATTTTATGAAGTTTGTATGGTGTGTTAATAAAATTGGTGTTTTATTTGACTAATCTATATGTCAGAAGCTTTGAAAAAAGGTTTTTGGTTGTTTGAATCTGCATCAATCGTGTGAACAAGTGAGATTTGTAAGTATTTGATACTAATACCAAAGTGTTTGTTGAAATGCTCCAAAGAGCTAGCTAGTAAATGAGAGATCTGATGAGCGAAGAAATACTCACTTCATTGCATAAACGTGTTTCATTTACAAGAGATTACATATACTCTTACACTAAACTAATAAAAACACATTCTTCACAAATCAGAATTCTAACTACCATAACAGAATTCTAACTAACATAACAACTTTTACTAGATTTAGGGAGAGCCATTAGATCATCCACATGGACAAATGGCTGTACAAGATTAGTCACACAATTCTCTTATCTCCAGTCCAGCTTCTTGCTAGATTGATAAAGCATTTGATGCTGAGTTGGTCTGCTCACAGAAGCAAGCAGTGTGGTACATTGCACCTGATATTACATTGATTCACATACCCCTGCAAACGAAATGGGGGAGATTGCACCAAGTTTAGCTTATTTCGAAGGAAAAGGAACTGTGCGACAGACAAGGCTTTGGTAAGCACATCAGCCTTCTGCAAAGATGTAGGGACATATTGCACAACCATGGTTCCAGCAGCTCTTCTCTCTTATAAAGTGGACCTCAACTTCAATGTGCTTAGTACGATTGTAAAATATTGGATTGTGAGCCAAAGCCCCAACCCCCATATTATTACACCACAAAATAGGAAATGCTGGAAGCACTACAAAATATGGTCTTTTATGATGATTGAAGTTTGTCGGTAATGACTAAGGACCGTCGGAAATACACATTTCCGATGAAAAAATTCGTCAATCTTCGTCAGAAATGGTATGGTCGAAAATAATATTTTTTTGACGGACCGTCGGAAATATATTTTCGAGGGCAAAGAATGGTTAGAAATGATAAAAATATACATCAATAATATTATGGCAACCAATTGTTAAGATAATATTTTTGACCATATTTGTCAATGGAAATAATTCGGTTATTACTAAGGAACTGTTTGGTCGGAAAATAATATATATCATCGACGGCTATTATGATTACAAAAACTTGTCTTTTCAAAGAGTTTCACTGTCAGAAATAATTTATTACTGAGAGATATTGCGATTGGAAATAAAATATTACCAAGGAAGATCATAGTCAGAAATAATATATTATCAACAAGATTTGCAGTCAGAAATATTATATTACCAAGGAGCTTTACAATAAAAAATAAGGTAAAATTGAGAAAAATAACCGTCAGAAATAATGTATCACCAAGGAGCATTAAAATCGAAAATAATGTATTATTGATGAGATTTATAGTTGGAAATATTGTTTTACTGAGTAACTTTGTAGCTGGAAATAATGTATCAATGAGAATAATTATAATAAAAAATATTATTGAGAAATACTATGCTATTACCAAGATACATCACATTTGTAAATAATGTATTATCAAGGACATTCGCAAGAAGAAGTGCAGCCTGCTTGTTAGGATGATATTCAAGGCAGTCTCCTGGTAGAATTTTCTTATATGATCTCGGTGGCAAGATATCTTAAATGGCTCAATCCCAACAATGCATAATGATCTTGTTGATTGCCTTCGGCACTTGACTTCTTTTTACGTTACTATTGTATGATCATATGATGGGAAATATGCTGCTTTATCTGGGCGCTTCTCTCATCAAATCTTCATCAGCATCTTCCTCACAACCAAAGAGCATAAGAAGCAGATTGAAAAGAATGGCCAGTAGGTTCATATTTTAAAGCCTTCACAGGAAGGCAATTTGAAGAAACATAGATTGGTTGCCCATCTATAATCTTTGTGATTAGGAAATTAGACGATAACTTGCATGAACTACCATGATGCTTTAAGACTCGCAAAACCCAGAAAAGACAGAATATTGATATCGATATACAAAACCAGCTTAACACCACTTTAGTACCCCTTTTATATGTACGAACTTCACAGACCACCAAACTGCAATTATAACCAATCTTCAATTAGTCCAGTCAAATCAATATAAAATGTAACCACTGGTATGCAAGGCTAAACCATCACATTGATTATACAAGACATGCCATAGCAACGGTCTATAGTCCCACAACCATTATCAACTTAGTAATTGGAAAGCCTGACCCATTAAGCATATATAGTATAAAAATGAAAAAACAAAATCAACATGGAGTTTGAAGCACTTTGGTTGATTTCTACCACTCATATGTGTAAAAAAAATACTTCAGTAGTTTATATGAATTTTGTTTTCACAAAACATTTGTATAGTAACATAAAACATCAAAGTAGTAGAACAAGGAAATCATGCTTCTAAAAAAACCACAATAAGACCTCATCAAGTATACAAATAATTAACATATATCTATGAAAGTAAACGATCAATTAAATCAATATAATTGATTTATGTTATCATAATACACTCCCAAAAACTTTTAAAAATAGAAAAGTAATCATCAATCCAATAATCACTTGATCAGCTACTCTGCACCGATCCTCAATTCAAGAAAAACAGCATACAAAAATATCGCACATAGAGAGGAGATACTTACTGATATCAGCACGGCACCAGCAGCAGCTGTGAGAGGTGTGTATGATTCTCATAAGAGCAATGAAAGTAAAAACACAGTAGTAGCAGCTTCCAAAGGCACAATAGTAGCATCTTGTAATGTTGCAGATTTAGCAGCTTGCAACAGATCAGGTGGCACAGCAAGCTTCAGAACCAGGTTGCCATGCAACAACGTTCAGAGAAATGATAGCGTATATGATAGCTCACCTTACCACTCTGAAGTAGCATTGTTTAGTTCATTAATGTGCCCACAACAAGCTGATCATAATCATCAGAGACTTGATTATGAATTAACTTGAGTTTGTTACAAGTTAGTTATATATTCTTCACCACTTACAGCTGAGTTTGTTAAAGATGTATTGTACTCATTGAGTCGGTTATAGTCCATGTATATATACTGATTGTAAAGGTATTTGATCCAATTATTCAATGAAATAGAAATGAACAATTATCATTGATCACACATCAATCCATATTCGTTACTTCTCTTTCTCAAGGAACTCTGTTATTGTTCCTCTTCATTATCAAGAACAACATTGAATCTGTTAAATTAGATTCTTCACATAGTATCAGAGCGCAAGACACACGTCCATGGCTGATCCACGTTCATTTTCTTTAAGCTCTCAGATTAACATCAATCTTCCAACAACAATGGCACAAATCGATTATTCCTCACTTGCCAAAACCTGGAACTCCAATATATCTATGAAGCTTGACAAAACGAATTACATCTATTGGAAGACTCAAGTGATGCTTGCCATTAGAGCTCTTGATCTCAAAGATTATATCTCTAGTTCCTCAATCATTCCAGAAGCTTACATTGAAGTTCATACTCATTTGAAGGAGAAGGATCGGTGATACAAAAACAGGTAAATCCTGCTTACTCAATCTAGAAAAAATCTGACCAAATATTATTGTGTTGGCTGCTTGGAATTCTCAGTCAAGGTGTATTGGGACAAATCACGCAATGTAGAACGTCTCTTGAGATGTGGTCGAAGCTGGAGAGAGTATATTCACAGCAATCTTTGGCGAAGATTCTCCAACTTCGTCAACAACTGCAAAACATCAAGAAAGGTTCAAATTCTATTTCTAATTTTGTTCTTAAGATCAAGAATATTGGATTCTCTTATGGTAGCTGGAGAAGAGGTAAGTGAAAGAGATCTATTAATGAGCTTGATGAATAAAGTAGGCCATGATTATGATTTGGTTGTTGGGCTTATATCCAATCAACATCAAACCATGACACTAGAAGATGCACAATTCCTTTTTCTGATGCATGAACAACGACTAGTGCACCTAGAGTCACCTAATCCATTAGCACATTTTGCTTCAAACAATCCTAACGTCCAAATAGTGCTGGAAACAAAGGCAGTGGCTCAAGCAACTACAGAGGAAATAGATCTAGAGACTGAGGAGGAAGATACAATGACAGATCTTCTCAAAGGATTTATTGCCAATTGTATGCTAAACCAGATCATGGAGTCTTGCAATGTTATAGGCGTTTTGATAAACAATTTCTAGGACCTCCTCCTCCAGATTCTCAAGGTAATCAAGCTATCTTGGCTATACAACAAGTTGGATCTAATGTCTATGAGTCTGGATAGATTCCTGTTGCCTCAAACTACCTTCAAGGACCTGTGCAAGAAGCAACAATAATCAACAAACAATAGTATACTATACCACTCCTGATTCAGTGAATGATCAAGCATAGTATGTAGATAGTCGAGCCACAAACAATGTCATAGCCGACCTCAACAATCTTTCTCTCAAGTCTGAGTATCGAGGTAATAACAAACTTATTGTTGGTAATGGAAGTCGTTTGGTTATTTCCGATATTGGTGACTCTAAAGTTGCATCTCACACTATGCCTACACACCAAGTAAAATTGAATCATATTTTACATGTTCCGTCAATTACAAAGAATTTACTTAGCATTTCAAAGATTACTAAGGATAATGATGCTCTTGCTATTTTTGATGTAAATGGTTGTGTGATAAAGGATCAGAAAACCAAGAGGGTTCTTTTTTAAGGAACACCTGAGAGGGGGCTTTATCAATTGAAGTTGGGCACACCAGGTGCTACACAGTTGCAGTCTCATATCTACTAGCACCCTTCTTATAATGATGTACATAATGCATCTAATGTCATTGCAAATTCATGTAATAATAGAGACACTAGGTTGTACTCTACTGCTGAACCTTGTAATGTTTTTAGTGCTGTGCTTGAAGGGAGTTTTAGAAAAGTTTTTGATTATCGTATAACATGCGGAATTGAGTTTCAAAATTTTTTCTTATATTGAAAACATTTTTCAATCAGGAACGAGTTCCTGTATATACACAGAAAAAAATTTCATGAACTACATACCTTTTTCTTGATTTTCCTTTTACTGATTCCTCGATCTACCACCAGATCTTCCGAGTTATGACCCGCGGTCTGACAACGTGTGTGTGGGCACATCACTGCAAGAGATGGAGGTTACGTGAAAAGAATGCTGGCCGAATCCTGCAAAAGAGGGGAGAGTCAGAAAAAACTTTTTTTTCTTTTTCTCTCTTTGGTGGCCGAACTATCTTTCTTTTTCACTTGTGTGCTAGGTTAGGTTTTTTCCTAATTATATAACACTTATATAGTAGTCCTTTAGGGTTTTAGTTTGACCAAGTCAAAATAGGATTTTAAATCCTATTTATTTTTAGTCCCTAAAGACTTGAGCCTGTGACCTTTTGGACTATTAAAATAATCTAATTATTTTAATTTTTTTGTCCTAGTCATTATTTAATCACATGACCTCATATTTAATAAATAGAATTAATAATTAATAATTATAATTTCTATTATTTTATTAAATATTGAATTAATTAAATAATCACATTATTTAATTATTCTCTTTTATTTAAATCGCATTACTTTCGTAACACTATTAATTGGACCATCCAATTAATCTACCATGATCCTCGTTACCAACACCCATAAGGGCTAGCAAAGGGACCTAATGGACCCACAGTTTTGAGCTCCAATAATACTTAGTAATATTAATTAAAACTCTTTAATTAATATTTCACGATTATTAACCTCGGAGTTATTCCACTAAAAACCCGAGGCTGTACTCTCAAAACTGTAGACGTGTTTATACAATCTGAAGTCTCAGTGTCCATTGATATAGTTAATTGCATATAGTGTGATCCTCCACAAATAGTTCATAAATAGAGCTGGGTCATAAAGTCTGTTATACCCCTCTAGAAATATCTTTTTCTTTAAGTACCATTGATTCTCTAATGAACAATTAAATCCTGTCTTCTTCACGGAAGAAGGAGAGCACTCATAATCGTTCAAGCCCCGAATCAACCCTTAAGGGAACTACTCATCTACTTCAATAAAAAAGGAGTGGATTCCACTATTGTGTACAAACCTTCCAGCCACAAGCCAAACCGCAGCTCCAAGATACGGAGGTATTGGTCGAGATTCTCATCAACCTCACTTATGGTAAATCAAAGGCCACGATCTAACCTGAAGGAGTCGATAAGACACTCAGGATTAAGATCACCTATAAATAGCCATTTATCGATTATATATGAATCTCATCTACTAACGGATCTTGGTGAGAGATTCATATAAATCGTGGCCCAGTACTATATGATCTCATCATATAAGGTGCCTCCATTCTCATATCAACTACATGAGCGATCTAGGATAAGACCACCGTACTTTACAGAATGGACCGCAGCAGTAGATCAATCACAAACAAAGTACCCAGCTTTGTTCGCTCTCTACGGAATCTTTAGATTGCACGTCCCAAAATGAATCCTCTCTGTATATGACCATCATATACTCATTATGAGACTACATCTTGCAATCTAGGATGTTCTTGCACAATACGAATGTATTACTGAATATAAAACATTTTATGAACTTGAATGATAATCTGAATAATTCTTATTGTTGTCTTTAACCATTTACAATTACAAGCTTTAGGGTATAAATCCCAACAGTGCTTGCTGCCAAAAACAATTAAGCTATTTGGCATGCAAAGCTTGGGCATCCAGCCCCTCTTATATTGCAAAAGGTCTTACATGCTTTACATTTTCCTTATAATGTCAATGCACCATCCTTTTGTGATTCTTGCAAGCTTTGAAATTGCATAAACTCCTTTTTACACTATCAGAAATTCGAGCAACATCTCCATTGCAGCTGGTTTACAGTGATGTTTGGGGACCAGCTCCCTTATTATCTGTGGATGGATATAGATATTAGTTGTATTTGTAGATGCCTTCACACGTTTTACTTGGTTGCATCTACTTAAACTCAAGTATGAGGTTCTATCTAAATTCTTTCTCTTCAAGAAATCTGAATTACAACTTAGTGAGAAGCTTAAGTGCATCCAGTCAGATATGGAAGGTGAGTTTACTGCTCTTCATTTTCTTCAAGAGTGTGGTATACAATATAAGTACTCTTGTCACACACACACACACACACACACACACACACACACACACACCAGCAAAATGGTATTCTCGAAAGAAAGCATAGGCATGTTATTGAAATGATACTTACTTTGCTTGCTTATGGAGGTATGCCACTCAAGATTTGGTATGATACTTGTTGTACAATAGTCTTCTTGATAAACAATTTTCCAACTCCTTTGCTTAAGTTCTTATCACCCTTTGAGAAGCTTTACAAACGAAAGCCTAATTATCAATTCATGAAATCTTTTGGGTGTGCTTGTTTCTCATACTTGAGGGATTACAATAAACACAAGTTAGATTTTCACTCTAGCAAATGCGTTTTCATTGGATATAGTCTTGTTTATAAAGGGTATTGTAGACCACGAAATGAGGTGGGACGAAGATCGGGGCACTACAACTTGCAAAACAAGAGTCGACGGGTCGACAGGAGAACTTGGACACCGCGTTGGTGCCGGCCAAAGATACTCCGACGATCAAGTTAGTATGAGAGTCAGAAAAGATGTAAAGAATGAAGAACAAGGAGTAAGATAACTTCCTGATCGTTAATGGTGGACGGCGGAGGTTGGACGGATACGACGGAGTTGGCCGTGGAAGGCGTTGGCCGGTTGTCGAAAATCGTCTGTGGACGGCGGTCCTAAGGGATTGGTTGATGGAGTCAAGTTTGCAAGTGATGCTGAGTGCTTGAAAGAAGTGAATTTCGTGAACCCTCACTTTGAGTGGGGGTTGGTTTATATAATGGGTCACCTACCCGTTGGTGGGCGAATTACCCTATCCCTGATTTCTCAGCGTGGATCAAGGGGACGTGATTCCCTCCCTTGACTTGGTCTTTCAGAGTTCAAAAACCTGATAAGGTTTGACTTAGTAATCTTCGACGTAGAGGATGAGTATGGTCGAGCGACGTTATCATATAAGTTCAAGCCTTCACTGGATGGTCGAGAGAACCATCATTTTGCCTTAAGGTCAACGACAGGAGTGTCTTGTTGGCTTGGTTTAAGCCTTAAGGTGAGTCGTCTTGAGACCGGTGAGCTATGTCGAGCGATATAGTCGAGCCATGGGTAATTTCGAGCCATTCTATCGACACTATGGAGACGCTGAAGTAGCAAGTGGGGTAGTCGAATGACACTTGGTGTGGATATCGAGCTATAATGCCTGTGTTTAGACAGTTGGATCCTTTATCAACTTAAGGTTGAGCGACACAATTGTCTTTTAGTCAATTTTGGGCCTTGTGAGAGCTCGTAGTTTGGGCTTTTAAGTCTCGTAGGGCTTGGGCTATTTTTGGGTAGTACATCTACTTATTTAGTCAAATGACTTTCAGAGATCCTATAATGTGCGTGTTCATATGATGGTTTAGAAAATCTTTAATCATTTTCTTCAGTTGACTTACATTATAATATCTAGTAAAAGATAAGGACATTTAAACACCTGAATTAGAAATAATTTAAATTCAAAAAAATAAAAAATCCATGGAGGAGGGTAGCTTCCTCTATGGATTTAACTGTAGAGGAGGTTCGCCTCTTCGTAGATTCGTCTGTGGAGGATCCTCCAACAGTTTGATTACCAACAGTTTGATTATGGAGGAGGTGAGTTATTACTCAATTATAACATTATTGCTATATAATGTAAATGTAAATTCATCAAGTGCTACAAAAGATATAACAAACTCATCTTGTTATTATATTCTCATACAAGCCGATTTTATAACGTGATGTTTTGATCGTATTTTTTTTTCATGAGTATAATTTAAGATAATATAATTGAGATGTAAATCAAATTCTTTTGAACAATAGGATGACCAATGGTCATTTATAAATGCTTGTACATAAGAACATGTAATATTAGGAGTAAAATTACCAAAAGTTTATTGCCTTGGTGGTTGGAGGAGTCTTAAACTCCTTCAAGCCACCAAGGTTCAACACCTAGGTAGTATATATAATATACCTGTAAAATGTGAGCTAAACAAGTAAAACTAATACACTACACAATGAGCTTCACAACAATACTTAATAACGCACATCCACTTGTAGTAAAGTGGTTAGTGCACTTCCCTCCCACCTCAGTGGTGAGGGGTTCAATTCCCACCATACACATTCCAGTATGTGTGTGTAGTTTTTTCCCCTTATTGTGGGAGTAGATGTCTCCCGTTATGGGAGTAGATATCCGGGCCGCGCGTTTAGTGATTAATCTCGGCAGGTCCCGGCAGTTATTAATATTGTATTTGTACCCCTTTCACAAAAAAAAACCCAATACTTAATAACTACAATACAAAAACACCATTGGAGGGAAACTCAAGCTTCATTTACTATTGTATTTTCTGATACAAAAAAAAAATACCATAATTAGATTACTAAACCTCCTATTTATACACACCCGCGTTGCATACACTTTGCATGATCATACATGTAACAAACTTGTAATTAAGTCCTAACTGAATTCTTATAATTAAGGACAGCTAATCAAACTGCCACATGGACATTGGTGATAAAGATAATCAGCTTGTGTTTCCATGTTATCCAGCTGTGAACCTTTTATCATTTGCATGATCATTCATCTTTTGACAATACTTAACTTGACAAGTAAGCAACGTCACATGCTGCTGCTTCTTATGTTGTTGTTTATTGATACAAGCACTGTCGAGTTGATGCACATGAGCAAGTTGCAGTTTAGGAGCAGTTTGTAACCTCTCAATGCGTTGCTTACAAATTGCTGGAGTATAGACAACTTGAGCTGATACATGCACAGTTGGTGTTGATACTTGCATAGCTGATGTAATATCCTTAACATATCCCCGCAAGCTGAATTAAGGTGACTTAATAAGATTCAGCTTGGATCGAAGGAATTCAAAAAAATGGCTAAGGAAGAGCCTTTGTAAAGATGTTAGCCTTTTGAAATTCAGTGGGAACATACTGCACAATAAGCAGCTTAGAGGCAATCTTTTCTCGGATAAAATGTACATTGTTTCAATATGCTTTGTTCTAGCATGAAAGATAGCATTTTGGGCAAGGGAAGCAGCACTAGTGTTATCATACTAAACAACTGGACATTGAGCAACTTGCAGCCCCAACTCAGAGAATAAAGACTGAATCCAAAGAATCTCAGTACCAGCCTATGCCAAGGCTCTATACTCAGCTTATGTGCTACTTCGAGCTACAACCGTTTGCTTTTTAGAGCTCCAACTGATGAGGTTGCCCCCTAGAAATACACAACAGCCACTAATGCTCTTTCAATCATCAATACATAAACCTCCAAATGTATCTCAGGAGCTAGACTAAATAACAAACCAAAAGAGATAGTTCCTTTGAGATATCTAAACAGCCGTTTGCAAGCTTTTTAGTGTGCTGCAGATGGGGCAGCCAAGAATTGGCTGAGTTTATTCACTATAAAACTAATATCATGCCTAGTATTAGTGAGGTAGTGTAACGCCCCAATAGTGCTCCTGTATAAGGTAAAATCTGAGAATAGAGAACCTTCAAACTTGGAAAGCTTGGTGCTGGAGCAAAAAGAGATTGAACAAGGTTTACAATCAGACATATTTTTCTTGTGCAACAGATCATGCATATAATTAAACTGACACAATAACAAACCATCTGCTAATCTAGAGGCTTCAAAACCAATGAAAAAGTTGACAGCCCTTAGAGATTTAAGATTAAACTTCGAATTCAAAACAACAATGGTTTGTTGAATGAGAGCAGGGCTACTTCCTGTGATGAGATTATCATCCATGTATACAAGGAGATATAGCACATGATGCTTATCCTTCTTGATAAACAAAGAAATATCAGCTACAGAATTGTGAAAACCAAGTTGCAACAAGGCTGTTTTCAATTTAAAAAACTATGTTCTTGGTGTTTGTTTAAGCCCATAGAGAGTTTTATAAGTTGACAAACATGAGTAGGCCGAGCATTGAAAAAACTAGGAGGCTGCTCCATATATACAACCTTTTTTAACTCTTCATTTTAAAAAACATTGTTTATATCTATTTGTTGAATATCTGATGCATTGGAGACAGCTATAGTAAATATAATGCGAATGGTTGATGCCTTTACAACTGGACTAAAGGTATCAAAGCAATTAATACCTGTCGTTTGATGAAAAATTTGGCAACTAACATTGCCTTGTACTTGTGAATTGAGCCATCTTGATGGTATTTGACCCTAAATACCCACTTGTAGCCCACCAAATTGACAGTTGTTGCAGCTGAAACCAAACTCCAAGTTTGATTCTTTAATAAGGCTTGATACTCCTCTTACATTGCTGAGAACCAACAAGGTTGTTGAAGAGCTTCTTTTACTGATTTGGTAACCAATTCAGCAGCTAGAGTAGTAAACTTGCATAGAGAGGAATAAGCTGTAGGTCTCAACACCCCAGACTTTCATATGGTAATCATAGGATGAGAGTATTTTGGAGGCTATTGAGATGGGTTGGGAGCAGATAAATCAATATACCTAGAGGGTGCAGAACTTGAGGATGCAACTGGAAAAGCTGCAGGCAATACACTAGTGCCTTAGAGAATGGGCTTTGTAGAAATAGGGGTGACAAGTTCAGGTGAAGCAGAATGCAAGACTGAAGTGGGCAGGCTAGCAGGTAGTGTTTGAGGCAGTGAATACAAAGTAAACAAGTTGATGTATGAGAATTCATTCTCATTAAAAACCAGATTCCTTGAGATATAAATTCGGCCTAAAGGGTGGAGACATTTGTAGCTTTTTTGCTGTAGATAATAACCAATAAATAAGCACTTACTTGAATGAAAATCAAACTTTTACTTTGAATAATGTTTGAGATAAAGGAAGCATGAGTAGCCAAAGACTATGAAGAAGGTGTAATTACATGGTCGATGGAAAAGGATCTCAAAAGGGGATTTCATTTTCAGAATTGGAGAGGGTAAGTTGTTGATTAGTAGCACAACAGTTTGAAAGGACTTACACCAAAAATGGAGTGGCATTTGAGCATGGGCAAGAAGTGTCAAACCTGACTCAATAATATGCCGACGCTTCCTTTTAGTTATGTCATTTTGTTGGTGAGTATATGCACAAAAATTCTGAAAATGAATGTCAAGCTTTGTAAGGTAAGGCATAAGAGGTTTACACTCAGCACCTAAATTAGCTTGCAAACACTTGATCATATGGCTAGATTGCAACTTAACAAAGATCTTAAATTGCAAGAAAATGTTAAGAACATTTGATTTTAACTTCATAAGATAAAACCTTGTAAATCTTGAGTAAGAATCTACAAAATACTACATAATACAATATCCCTCAACTGATGGCATAGGGGCTGGACCCCAAACATCTGATAACAGCACTTCAAGTGGTGCATGAGCTTTGTGAGTAGATAATTGAAAGGGTAGTTGATGAAGCTTTCCAAGCTTGCATGAATCACAAAACTAATATGATTAGAGGTTCCTTTTAAATGAAGTTTATGCATTATATGCTTCAAGATTAAAGGAGCTGGGTGACCAAGCTTTTTATACCACATATTCTCATTCTCCTGAGCTTTGAACATATGTTTTTGTACATTATTTGAACAAGTAGTTGCAATAGGCTGAGTTACAATAGGTGTTTGAACTAGACTGCTTATGTGAGGCAGTTAGACTAGTTTTATTTGAAACATTCAAAGCTGGAAATAAAGAAGATTGATCAACATCTTGTCTGGACTGAGGGACCGACGCATTGTGCCTCCTATCACACACAAAATCAAGCTTGTACAGACCATCCTTGAGGACCCCCGTGAGTAGAATTGCCTTGGTATTCTTGTCCTTTTATATGACATCATTGTTAATAAACTTAGCACAAGCATAATTATCAAATGTGAACTTGGAAATGCTCAACAAGTTTTTTGTAATAGTTGAAACACACAGAACTTTGTGAAGAATCAAACACTTAGTCATGTTAAGAGAGTGAGTTGTAATATTACCAACATGAGAGATATAGAGCTGTTGACTGTTGCCAACTGCCAACTGCCAACCTGTCAGCTCTATTATATTATGTACATTAACAGGTTATTGAAGTCTGATGTTACATGATTTGTGGCACCACTATTAGCATACCATGTTGGATCACACACAGTTTCAGGTGTTACAATGTAGGCTGTAGATTGATTCACATGTGCTTGGAATTGAGGTGGATTTCCTCATTGAAAATGTGATGAATTGCCTCTTTGATTAACAAGTGATGGCTGTTGAAATGCATTAGACTATTAATAGATTCTGATTATTCTTGACATAGGACCTGTCAAACCTGTTGTAGCAAAACATAGCTGAATGACCTCCTCTACCACAGATTTGATAAGCTGGTATGTTGCCATTGTTGTTCCACCTTCTACTATTTTTGCATCTTCCTCGATCTTTACCACCTCCTCTTCCATTTGATGACCCTCCATTTCCTCTTGTCCCTGTCTATTTCCTTGATTGCTAGCAACATAGTTGGCACTAGGAGTTGTTAATTGACTTGAGAAAAGGAGTCCAAATGTGTTATTCTTTGCTCATGAATCATCAATAAGTATTGAACTTCTTGTAAGCTCATGTATTGTTTTTGAGAAGATATGAGAACAATAACATGATCATAATCATGACCTATGCCATTCAGAATATGAAGCACAAGATCTTGATCTTTAACAATCTCTCCAGCAGTCTTCAAACCATCACCTAACGCTTTTACTTTTAACACAAACTCACTGACTTTCAGATTTCCTTTTGTTATATTTTGCAATTTTTGCTTCAATTGAAGCATTTTGGCCATTGATTGCTAAGAAAACAGATTTTAAAGCACACTCCACACTTCTTGAGATGTAACACAGTTTGTTATTTCCCTTATGATACTAGGATGAACCGTAGAATACAACCAATATAGAAGCAACTTATCAGACCTCCTCCACAGTTTATACTCCTTATTTTTCAACAACTTCTTTTTCTCCATTACTAGAACAGATTTCAACAAATTTACGAGGTATAAGTTTCAAACTTGAAATGAAATCGTCCAACTCATAAGCTTGTATGACTGGTAACACTTGCGCTTTCCAATGAATGTAGTTGTCTCGGTCAAGCTTTACAGGAAGATTGAAGTTCAAGGTTTTAGCAATAGAGTTGAACTCGTTGAAGCAGACAATCGTGAGGTGTGATCACCTCCTCTGAGTGTTGAAGAATTGCTAGAATCTGTCATGGAAGATCAGTCATTGTATGGCTCTGATACCATGTAAAATGTGAGCAAAACAAGTAAAACTAATACACTACACAATGAGTTTCACAACAATACTTAATAACTACAATACAAAAACACCATTATAGGGAAACTGAAGCTTCATTTACTAGTGTATTTTCTGATACAATAAAAAAATACGATAATGAGATTACTAAACCTCCTATTTAATTATACTCACCCGAAGTACACACCTTGCATGATCATACATGTAACAAACTTGTAACTAATCAAACTGTCACATGGACATATGTGGTAAAGATAATCTGCTTGTGCTTCTATGTTATCCAGTTGTGAACCTTTGATCATTTACATGATCATTCATCTTTTGACAATGCTTGTAACATCCCGGATTTTGGATAATTAATTTTATATATGTGAATATAAATTTTGTGATTGGAGGGGGTGTAAATGTAATTAAAAGTATGTTTATTTTTATGATTTCCAGGTGGACCAGATGGAACGGTCCAAAAATGATGCAAGAAAAAGAAAAATCGAGGCAGTGAGCATCGCGACCTGGTCACAGCGACCACAGATCGCGATGACCTGCTCGCGGTGAAAAATGTGATTTTTGGTAGTGAGCATCGCGACCAGTCACCGCGACCACAGATTGCGATGAACTGCTCGCAATAAAAATGTCAAATTCTGGCAGTGAGCAACGCGACCACCAGTGCGACCATGGTACCGCGAGGTGTGCTCGCGATCAAGGTGGTGGAAACGCTCCAGTGAGTACCGCGACCTGGTGGCGCGACCACAGGTCTCGACGACCGAAAATATAAAAAAAAAAATTTAGCTTCTGCGAGAAGCCACAAAATAGACAGGGAAGAGAAAAGAGAGGAGACCGAGAGAAAGAAAGAAAGAAAGAAGAAAGAAAGAAGAAAAGAAGAAAGAAGAAGAAGAGGAAGAAGAAGAAGAGAAGAAGAGGAAGAAGGAAAGAAAAGGTGAAAGAGAAAGGGAAAGGAAAAGAAAAGAAAATCAAAATCGTAGAAATGCGATTTGTCGATAGAAAAACGGTATCCAGGTTGGTGTACCTCCGTTTTCGAACTCTTTACAAAAAGCATTAAGTATTTTTAGTTTGAATCTGAGATTTATTCAAAGATTTTCATTCTCATGTGTTGATTATATTTTCGTTGAATGATTTTATTGTTGATCGTATTTTCATTACTTCGATTTCGTGGAAATTATTTTTTTCGATTATTGTATAAATAATGTTGATTTTCCCATGAAAAATTTATGTTATTGAACTCGAATGTTTCCGTTAATTGTAAATATAGTGAATATTGAAAATAGTTTATCGTAACGGCCCTAGGATACTTAGACATAGAAATGGATATAGGAGGTTGGTATACCAGTTGGGTTCAGTGAGCAGTACTGCACCGATATTGATATGCTATTGATGATTATTATGTACCTCCTCATGGATTCGTCCAGGGGCAGGGAGACACGTACCTCCTCACGGATTCGTCCTGAGGTTGGGAGACACGTACCTTCCTAAGGATTCGTTCCTGGGATAGGGAGTTATGTACCTCTCTAGGTTCCGTACCCTCGGTCCTAGAGTAGGGAGATACGTACCATTCTTAGGATTCGTCCTAGGGTGGGAGTTCGACCCATATTCCAGTCCTAGTATGTTGAGTATTCTAGCGGGCCAGATTTGAAGTGAATTGAAAAGTGAATTGAGTAACTTATTCATTGATTTTACATGTTGATTTTATTCTTGAGGTTAATGTGATTAAACTGCTTTATGGTTTGATTTTGAAGTTAAATTGATTTGTAAATGATTAGAATTGAATATATATATATTATATATATTGTGATTGTTTTTTATTAAAGGTTATTTATGATTTTTCATAATTGAGTTTAGTGTACACCCACTAAGCTATATGCTTAGCGCGTTAGTTTTGTTTCTAACGCGTAGGTACCAGGGATACTGAATAGGCCAAAGATTGAAGAGAGAGAGAGTTGCTGACAGAGACACAGAGTCACTACAGTTGGTAGTTATATTTTCATATAATATATATATATATATATATATATATATATATTCTGTAAGCATGCATATACAGAGAGTATGTAAATATGTTTTGTAATTAATTATTTTATGGTTTCTGTCTTTCATTTTTAGAATGTTTGTAACTATTAAATTTTGAATCGTTTTATTTTATAAACTGTTTTGGAAAGTCGCACTAAACGGCAGAGTGCGCAATTGTTTGAAAATGATATTGAAGTGTTTTTGTGAATTGTTTGTGATTTGAATTTTCTTTGAAAACAGTTTTGGGAAATCCGAAAAACAAACGGAACTCTGCCGAAATTTTTGTAAAAAGTGTATTTCGATGGGCTCATCGAAAATGGTTTTAAAATTATAAACTATGTGGTTTTCCAATGGTTGAAGAATTTATTCGATGGGCTCACTAGAAGTCTTTTTGAATTACAAATTGATATGATTTTAAATAGTTTGAAATTATAAATTGAATTGAGAAAGTTTTGACAACCCGAGTAGCGCTCCCTGGGTCGATCCAGCCGGGTCGGGTCAGGGGGTGTTACAATTTAAGTGGTATCAGAGCGCGGTTTAGGCGTTTCTGGACCAAAGAGTCTGTATATGCATGCATTGTATTAAGCTACCCATAGGAATGTGTGACTCTAATCTGCAGACCTCTCTTCTGTCTGATATAGGATAAAAGAAATGGAAGGAAGCAGTGATAGACCTGAGAGTCCCGCCAGCGTGGCTGGGGAGCATCTAGGGAATCCGTAAGCCCGAGAGCGATGGCTGAGTTCTTTCAAATGTGGCTAGAGCAGCGCCACGAAGATCAGTCATAGAGCGACTGGCTAAACACAGACCCACTGATTTCCATGGCAGAAAGGATGAGGATGCATCTGCCGCAGAGTACTGATTTGAGAGGACGAACAGAATATTGGAGCAGATGCACTGCACACCTGAAGAGAGATTGAGTGTGCAGTATCCTTATTGCAGGAGGATGCCTATCAGTGGTGGACCTCCATTATACAGACAGTGCGACCAGAGGATAGAACGTGAGATTTCTTTCAGAAGGAATTCCGGAGAAAATATATTGGTCGCATCTATTTGGATAATTGAAGAGAGAGTTTATCAACCTGAAGCAAAGGCAGATGACAGTGACAGAATATGAGCGAGAATTTGTCAGGTTGAGTAAATATGCAAAGATATGGTGGCGACAGAGGCGGATAAATGTAGAGGTTTGAAGATGGACTGAACGATTATATCCGCCTACAGGTTGTGTAATATTCTAATTTCTAAGTACTTCATTTTGAATATAGAATTAGAATGTGGATTAATTGAGGAATGTTACAGGTTGCTGCCTTTGAATTTGAAGATTTTACCGACTGTCTCGGCAGCTCTGAATGTAGAGAGAATTAAAAAGGAAGAGCAGGCCAGAAGAGACAGAGGGCAGCAAAGAAGAGGGGCAGGGCCATCCAGCTCATATCAGCCCCAGAGTAAGAAATTTAAGGGACCGCAGCCTAGTGGTCCAGTGCAGTCACAGAGGCCAGTACCCACAGCTAGGCCTGGTCAGTCTGCAACTTCTGTGGCCAGTACCCCTAGGAGTGCAGTTAGGGGACCAGCCCCTGCCTTGTGTGACCATTGTGGAAGAAGACATCCTGGGGAATGCTGGAAGCTTACAGGAGCCTGCTTGCGGTGTGGATCTCATGATCATTTTCTAGAGATTGCCCACAGATTAGATCCGCAGCCAGAGAGACCAGCCCCTACTACTTCCAGAGGTAGGAGGCCTAGTCAGGCAGTACCTGAAGGTGGTAGCCACAGAGGAGTGTCAGAGTCAGTGGCCAGACCTGATAGTCGAGCTCCTGCACGAGTTTATGGTGTTAGAGCTCAGGAAGACAAGGATGCACCTGACGTGATAGCTGGTATTATTTCTATTTTTGATACTACAGCTATTGCATTGATAGATCCAGGCTCTACCATTCATACATATGTGATGCATTGTTGAAACAAAGAAGTTTGCAAACTGAACCTACTGTATGATGTGTTAGTCAGTAATCCGATAGGCCAAAGGTGTAGTAGTGAACCGTATATATAGAAATTGTCCGATTCGGATACAGGAGTGTGACTTTCCTGGAGATTTGATGGAGTTGCCATTCCATGAGTTTGATGTGATACTAGGCATGGATTGGTTAACTCGGCAGAGTAGTGATCGACTGTGAACTGAAACGAGTGACCTCAGAACAGCAGATGGTGCAGAAATCACAATGGTGGGTGAAAGGAGATTTTCTCTCCAATGTCATTTCAGCCACTGCAGCCTGTAAACTGATCAGAAAGGGGTGTGAAGCATATTTGGCACAGGTGGTTGATTCCAAAAAGTTAATCTGAAATCCAGAATATACCCACTGTGTGACTTTGCAGATGTGTTTCCAGAGGAGCTTCCTGGTTTGCCACCTCAGAGAGAAGTGGAGTTTGTGATTGATGTGGTACCAGGTACGTCTCCAGTATCGATAGCTCCTACAGAATGGCTCCAGCAGAACTGAAAGAACTGAAGATACAGTTACAGGAATTGCTGGATAAGGGCTTCATTAGACCCAGTGTATCCCCTTGGGGAGCTCCAGCTGTTTGTGAAAAAGAAGGATGGGTCATTGAGATTGTGCATCGATTACAGGCAGCTGAATAAACTTACTGTCAAGAACAAGTATCCGTTGCCGAGAATCGATGATTTATTTGATCAGCTGAGAGGAGCTGTGTCTTCTCAAAGATAGATCTGAGATCAGGTTATCATCAGTTGAGAATAAAGGAGTCAGATATTCCGAAAACTGCATTCAGAACCAGGTATGGACACTATGAATTTGTAGTGATGCCATTTGGGCTGACTAATGCACCTGCAGCCTTTATGGACTTGATGAACCGGGTATTCCGACCATACTTGGATCAGTTTGTGGTGGTCTTTATCGATGATATCCTGGTGTACTCACAGACGGCAGAGACCATGACAGGCACCTCAGAGTAGTACTGCAGATTCTGGGGAAACAGCTGTATGGCAAACTGAGCAAGTGTGAATTCTGGTTGCCTGAGATTGCATTTCTGGGTCACATTGTATCAGCAGAGGGTATTAAGGCAGATCCGAAAAAGATTGAAGCAATAGTGGAATGGAAGCCTCCCAGAAATGTTACAGAAGTCAGAAGTTTTCTAGGCTTGGCAGGTTATTATCGACGGTTTGTGAAGGGTTTTCCTCCATAGCAAGTCCGTTGACCAAGCTACTGCATAAGAATGTCAGATTTGAGTGGACTGACAGATGCCAGGCAGCTTTTGACAGATTGAAGGCGATGCTGTTGAGGCTCCAGTTCTGATTCAGCCTGTTTCAGGTAAAGACTTGTGATTTATAGTGATGCCTCACATCAGGGTTTAGGATGTGTATTGATGCAGGAAGGCAAGGTGGTTGCATATGCGTCCAGACAGTTGAAAAATCATGAGAACTATCCGATTCATGATCTGGAACTTGCAGCCATAGTCTTCGCTTTGAAAATCTGGAGGCATTACTTATATGGTGAGAAATGTTACATATACAGATCACAAGAGTCTGAAATATCTGCCTACCAGAGAGAGCTCAATCTGAGACAGAGACGGTGGATGGAGTTGATTAAAGACTATGACTGTATAATCGACTACCATCCAGGAAAGGCGAATGTAGTCGCAGATGCTCTGAGCAGAAAAGCATTGTTGCTCTGAAGGCTATGAATGTGCAATTACAGCTGAATCAGATAATGCATTGGTAGCTGAATTGTATGCAGACCCAGTTTGATTCAGCAGATTGCAGAAAACAGAAGCAGGATGCTAGAATCAGATGATATGGACAGATTCCAGAAGGGAAGCATCCGGATTTCAATCAGAACTGATGGTATTGTGTGTTTCAGAGACAGGATTTGTATTCCAGAAGATGAAGAATTGAGAAAATGATCTGACAGAGGCACACAGTAGTTCGTATGCGATGCACCCAGGTAGCACAAAAATGTACAGAGACTTGAAAACTCAGTATTGGTGGTCTGGTATGAAAAAGATGTGGTGGAGTTTGTAAATAGATGCATGACTTGTCAACAGGTGAAAGCTGAACACCAGGTTCCATCAGGATTGTTACAGCCAATAGCAATACCTGAATGGAAATGGGATCGCATCACAATGGACTTTGTCACTGGATTGCCACTCACCCGGAGTAAACACGATGCAGTATGGGTTATAGTGGACCGATTGACGAAGTCAGCACACTTTCTACCTGTCAGAACTGACTATTCCCTGGATCGACTGACAGAATTGTATATCAGAGAGATAGTCAGATTGCATGGAGTGCCTGCATCCATCATATCAGATAGAGATCCGAGGTTTACATCCAGATTTGGAAGAAGTTTCAAGAAGCCTTGGGTACTCGACTGAGTTTCAGTACAGCCTTCCATCCGCAGACAGACGGACAATCAGAAAGGGTAATTCAGGTGCTTGAAGATATGCTCAGGAGTTGTGTAATTGACTTTGAAGGAAGTTGGGCGGATCATCTTCCATTGATTGAATTCGCCTACAACAACAGTTACCAGTCGAGCATAGCTATGGCACCGTATGAGGCATTGTATGGAAGGAAATGCAGGACTCCAGTATGCTGGACAGAGTTAGGGAGGACAGGTTAGTAGGCCCAGACTTGATTCGACAAACTGAGGAGAAGGTGAAGATTATCAAGGATAGATTGAAAGTTGCTTCTGACCGACAGAAATCATATGCAGATTTGAAAAGAAAAGAGATAGAATATGAAGTCGGTGAGAAGTGTTTCTGAAAGTATCTCCGTGGAAGAAAGTGCTCGATTTGGCAGAAAAGGTAAGTTGAGTCCTAGGTTTATTGGGCCATACGAAATCATTGAACGTGTGGGACCAGTAGCCTACAGACTAGCTTTACCTCCAGAATTAGAAAAGATTCATAATGTGTTCCGTTCTATGCTGAGGAGATACAGATCTGATCCTTCCCACAGAGTTCAGGCCGAAAGTATTGAAATCCGACCAGACCTGAGGAGGAACCAGTGCAGATTCTTGATCGGGAAATCAAAGAACTAAGAAATAAAAGAGTGCCACTGGTGAAAGTCCTCTGGAGGAAATAAAGTAGAAGAGGCTACCTGGGAGAGTGAAGAAACAATGCGACAACAGTATCCGCAACTGTTTCATTGAGGTAAATTTCGAGGACGAAATTTCTTAAGAGGGGAAGAATTGTAACATCCCGGATTTCGGATAATTAATTTTATATATGTGAATATAAATTTGTGATTGGAGGGGGTGTAAATGTTATGATTTCCAGGTGGACCAGATGGAACGGTCCAAAAATGATGCAAGAAAAAGGAACGGCAGTGAGCATCGCGACCTGGTCACCGTGACCACAGATCGCGATGACCTGCTCGCGGTGAAAAATGTGATTTTTGGCAGTGAGCATCGCGACCAGTCACCGCGACCACAGATCGCGATGAACTGCTCGCGATGAAAATGTCAAATTCTGGCAGTGAGCAACGCGACCACCAGCGCGACCATGGTACCGCAAGGTGTGCTCGCGATGAAGGTGGTGGAAACGCTCCAGTGAGTACCGCGACCTGGTGGCGCGACCACAGGTCGCGACGACCGAAAAATATAAAAAAAAAATTTAGCTTCCGCGAGAAGCCACAAAACAGACAGGGAAGAGAAAAGAGAGGAGAGACCGAGAGAAAGAAAGAAAAGAAGAGAAAGAAAGAAGAGAAAGAAGAAGAAGAAGAAGAAGAAGAGAGGAAGAAGGAAAGAAAAGGTGAAAGAGAAAGGGAAAGGAAAAGGAAAAGAAAATCAAAATCGTAGAAACGCGATTTGTCGATAGAAAAACGGTATCCAGGTTGGTGTACCTCCGTTTTCGAACTCTTTACAAAAAGCATTAAGTATTTTTAGTTTGAATCTGAGATTTATTCGAAGATTTTCATTCTCATGTGATTATATTTTCGTTGAATGATTTTATTGTTGATCGTATTTTCATTACTTCGATTTCGTGGAAATTATTTGTTTTCGATTATTGTATAAATAATGTTGATTTTCCCATGAAAAATTTATGTTATTGAACTCGAATGTTTCCGTTGATTGTAAATATAGTGAATATTGAAAATAGTTTATCGTAACGGCCCTGGGATACTTAGACATAGAAATGGATATAGTAGGTTGGTATACCAGCTGGGTTCAGTGAGCAGTACTGCACCGATATTGATATGCTATTGATGATTATTATGTACCTCCTCATGGATTCGTCCAGGGGCAGGGAGACACGTACCTCCTCACGGATTCGTCCTGAGGTTGGGAGACACGTACCTTCCTAAGGATTCGTTCCTGGGATAGGGAGTTATGTACCTCTCTAGGTTCCGTACCCTCGGTCCTAGAGTAGGGAGATACATACCACTCTTAGGATTCGTCCTAGGTGGGAGTCGACCCATATTCCAGTCCTAGTATGTTGAGTATTCTAGCGGGCCAGATTTGAAGTGAATTGAAAAGTGAATTGAGTAACTTTATCATTGATTTTACATGTTGATTTTATTCTTGAGGTTAATGTGATTATAACTGCTTTATGGTTTGATTTTGAAGTTAAATTGATTTGTAAATGATTAGAATTGAAATATATATATATATATATTGTGATTTGTTTTTATTAAAGGTTATTTATGATTTTTCATAATTGAGTTTAGTGTACACCCACTAAGCTATATGCTTAGCGCGTTAGTTTTGTTTCTAACGCGTAGGTACCAGGGATACTGAAGAGGCCAAAGACTGAAGAGAGAGAGAGTTGCTGACAGAGACACAGAGTCACTACAGTTGGGTAGTATATTTTCATATATATATATATATATATATATATATATATTCTGTAAGCATGCATATACAGAGAGTATGTATGTTTTGTAATTAATTATTTTATGGTTTCTGTCTTTCATTTTTAGAATGTTTGTAACTATTAAATTTTGAATCGTTTTATTTTATAAACTGTTGTTGGAAAGTCGCACTAAACGGCAGAGTGCGCAATTGTTTGAAAATGATATTGAAGTGTTTTTGTGAATTGTTTGTGATTTGAATTTTCTTTGAAAACAGGTTTTGGGAAATCTGAAAAACAAACGGAACTCTGCCGAAATTTTTGTAAAAAGTGTATTTCGATGGGCTCACTCGAAAATGGTTTTAAAATTATAAACTATGTGGTTTTCCAATGGTTTGAAGAATTTATTCGATGGGCTCACTAGAAAGTCTTTTTGAATTACAAATTGATATGATTTTTAAATTGTTTGAAATTATAAATTGAATTGAGAAAGTTTTGACAACCCGAGTAGCGCTCCCTGGGTCGATCCAGCCGGGTCGGGTCAGGAGGTGTTACAATGCTTAACTTGACAAGCAAGCAACGTCACATGCTATTGCTTCTTATGTTGTTACTGCTTATTGATACAAGCACTGTCGAGCTAATGCACACGAGCAAGTTACTGTTTTGGAGTAGTTTGTAACCTCTCAATGGGTTGCTTACAAACTGCTGGAGTATGGCCAACTTGAGCTGATACATGCACAACTGGTGTTGATACTTGCTTAGTTGATGTAATGTCCTTAACAATACCCACCATTGCATAAAAGCGCAATTGTGTTGGTAGTAGACCCTTCCAGTTGTTGGGAGTAGACGGCTTCCGAAATGGAAGTAGATATCCAGACTGTATTTATATGGTGTAATCACCTGATAGTCCTCTGAAATTTTGCATAGAATAACTGCTTCAAGTAATTAACCAGTAGCTAGGCGACTAGGCCAAAGGGGTTAAATGTTTAAGGTAAAGGTGCATCACTCATATGACATGATGCAATTTTCATATTGTGGAGAGACTATTAACATTTATTATTAATTTTCTTAAAAAAATAAATATAAAATCAATTCAATGTCCATTAATTTTTTTAATTACAAAAAATCCAAAAATTAAAAGTAAAATTTTAAATAAATATAAAAATAAATTTATATGCATATATTATTTAGATAATAAAAATCTTGAGGTTAAAAGTACATTGAATTAAATATGAAAGTTAATTCAATTGCACTTATTATTTAGATAACAAAAAATCTAGAGGTTAAAAACACATTTAATTAAACATGGAAGTATATTTAATTGTATTTATTATTTGGATAACAAAAAATCTAGAGCTTGAAATAAATTTAACTAAATATGGAAATCAATTTAATTACATTATTATTTAGATATCAAATATCTAGAGATTATAACTAAATTTATCTACATATGGAAGTTAATTTATTGGTATTTATTATTTAGATAATAAAAAATCTAGAATTTAAAAGTAAATTTAACTAGATATGGAAGTCGATTTAATTGAATTTATTATTTATACAACAAAAATATAGATGTTTAGAGTAAATTTAAGTAAATATGGAAGTCAATTTAACGTGTATTTATTTTTCAGATTACAAATATTCTAGAAATGAAATATAAATTTTATTAAATATGAAATCAATTTAATATGAATTATTGAGTTTACAAAAAATCCAAGTGAGATTTTTATATTTACTTCCGTTCAAATAACTAATTATAAAGGTTTTAATTCTCTAATGTTGAAGTAATGTAGACTACGGATGGATATCTCAAATACACACATCTCTATTTTTACAAATTCGGTCTAGTCTGTTTCGGTTAATGAATTTGAATTTTAATATTGTATTGCAATATTAATAATATGTTATATTATAAATAACTTTATTGCCAATATATTAATATATAGTGTTCAAAAACAAATTAATTAAATTTATTAAAAATATGATACGACAATATGTATAAAAAAACAATTTAGATTAGTAGCTAGTAAATAAATTGGTAAGAATGATATTATTGTGACACGTATTCAGATATAACAAAATAATAAAAGTAAATTCTAGAAGATTCCGAACCTCGAATATTGATATGGATTATAAATATAAGGCTCGAAGAACTTTTTTCCTATCCCTAAAATCAAAATTCATATTCTATTTCAATACTACTCACTTTCAATATTTCTGTAGAAAAAGATTATGGAAAGAAAGCCATTGATAATGAAATTAAAGAGAAAATCGTCTGATATCTCGCAGGTAATCAAATTGATTGTTTTTTTTTTTTTTTCGTTTTAGTTTATGATAGTTTTCTCCTTTGATTTAATTAAGGACCAAATTAGTTATGGTTTCTTTCAATAGATCATGTAGGCATAAACATGGAATAGTTTGTGTAGTATTATTGTTACTTATATTATTATATCAAATTTATCAAATAAAAAACTATCTTTGATTTTGAAAGAAATTTATCCTAAAATAAGTTCATTTTATAATTTTTTTTTCTTTTCCTTTGCTTGGAATATTTTTAACAATTTTTATTTATGATTCTAAACTAAATTATTATGTTTTGTACTAATGGATTTTTTTTAATTATTTCATTTTGGTCATATATTAGTTAATTAATACTTATTAATACCATTATAAATCATAGAAATTTCATAAAATATATAATTTACTCATTTTTAATGCCTGTGATCTAAGATCTTCATATATTTATACCTTTTCATTTGTCGTTATTTAAATAATCAAACTAATTAAGCTAATTAATTACTTAATTAGTTGATAATTAAATTATTAGAATGACAAATTAATTATTTTTAGGTTTAATTGCTATTGTCTTCCCTTCTTTGATTTAACTAAGTCTTATCAAATTGATAAAGCTCTTAACTTTTTACCCAAATTTAGTATTTTTACTAAAGATTTCCAATGCATCATAAATTTTATTCAATTATATACTGTTCTTAATAATAGTTTAAAAAAAAGGTTGGAAACTGAATTTGTTTTGTCATATACTTATGGAAATTGTTTTTAGTTTTAGGTTTCTCTTTATAATAACTTTTAGTTTTTTTTAATTTTATTATAAATTAAATGTTATGTAACTGAAGCCTATCAGTACTATTACTTTATTATTTATTTTTTAAATATCACTTGCGGTGTTGGCGATTCAAATTTGAGTCATTGTCAGGCTGAATGAGCGCATTTGCCACCAAACCACGTTAGACAATGGTTAATGAACCCTTACTTTGACTTCTAATATGTTTGCATATATAATATTTAATTTTGTCATTTTTATCAAACATCTTCATCTTTTCAATTATTCAAAAAAAATTGTACACATAAAACAATATCAACCCACCTTACTTATTTATCTCTATCTCTTTAACAACAATTTCATTGTCAATCTTGAATGCTACTTTCAATATCAATTACATTAAATTATAAATATATAATATTTGTTTACATGATCTTTTTATTTTTACAAGGAGAAAGTGGATTCAGTGAAAGACCAAGAAGAAATGAGGAAGAAGAGGAGAGAACAAAAACGTCTCGAAAATATAGAGATTGCAGATCTTTCAGAAAAGGTACAAATTATTTCTGTGTAGAAACAAATTATTTCATGATTTTCCACTAATTAATTAATTATTTGTTTCCAATTAACAGATAGACATGATAGGGCTGGAGATTGAGAATGAGGAGCAACTGAAAGAATATCAGAAAAATAAGAGAAAAATGCGTCATGAAAATAGACTCAAACAGTATTGGAAGACTGTGACGGACACTGGTCTCAAAAATAATAGACCAGCAAATTTGATTACTTTGAACAACACCCAACCTCATAACAAGGTAAGAAATTCGTTTTTCAAATCTTTTCAAGAACACTTTTTTAGAAAATTATATGTCAAGGTTTTTTTATTATAAATTATAATATAATGTGTGGTTTTGCATGGTATATTTACAAGGGGAAATTAGAGGATGCAGTGAAGGAAGAAGAAGAAGAAGAAAAGAATAAGAAGAAAGAGCCAGAAGTATCAAACCATTTTCTTATTACATTGTTCATGGGATCAGAAAAGAGTCGGGTGGGTGCTTCTCATTTCACTAACATCTATATATCTATTTTTATTTTGCATAATTCTCAGTTTTTTTTTTTTTAAATTTATTTGTTCCATTCATGAACAGACAGCGATGGCAAGGAGGATCATGAGTAATGAGAAATTAAAGGAACATTACAATAATAAAATAGAGGAGTTGAAAATGAAAATTGAAGTAGAAAAGATGGACCCTGCCGTTAAAACCCGTATGGAAAAAAGAATACAAAGGTGGGAGACAATGAAGGAGACCTGGGACACCATGAGAAGTGTAAGATATTCTTAAGGATAAAACACACACACACACACATAATGAAGCATTTTGTGTTCTGAAAAACCATCTGTTTGCACTTTTGTTTAAGCTAATGTTAGCAAGGTTTATGATATGCTGCAGAGTACTGATCCTGAGCCTCAAGCAATGTCAGTCTCAGAGGAAGAAAAAGTGAAATAAACCAGATAATGAGGAGAGCTCTGCAATGTCTTATTCCTAAAAATATAGTTTATTGACTTTGGTTTTTAAAGCAACCATTTGGTTTCTGTAAAAAGATCTATTTGGATTTTGAATATGACATTGAATCTGTAATGTTTTTGTGATGAAGAATACTTCTTTTGTTATAAGAATGCTGATCAAGCTCTATTAGCTTGCTGTGATACTCATCCGCATCAGTTCAAGCCTCAAGCGGCAGCGATGCTTTCATTCATAGTCTTAAATTCACTAGCATTATGCATAGTCTCCATCACGAGTGATCTTGGGCTTCATGGGTAGTAAAGCTCCTGCTCTTACATGGGCTTGTATTCTTATATGGAGCTTCATATTTGTTTTGGCTTCAAAATTCTTCTACTGCCTGTGTGTTGCATGTAGAAATGTTCATAGAAACATTTTGTATTAATTCTTATAACTTGGATTGATAGATGCGTTCTTCTAATACGAGCTCGATGCTGATGTATGTCTCAAAGAATTCATATATTTGACTTTAGAGCTGTTTTGTAATTTACATTTTGTGTGGCTTTTCTAATAATTAGCAAAAAGTCTCATAGTATTTAAATGAGTTGTTAATAGAGTTTTTAATTAGTAGAGTGAAAAAAGTGTGTAAAGAGGGACAACGAGAGAAAATCCTAATATAGAGAGATTGTGAGGTACAAAATTAAGATCTATAAGGGGGAGAGAAAGCTTCTGGGATAAAAGTAAACTCTTGTAACTTGTTATTCTCATATCTAGTGAAATCGGTGACATCCGTTGATGTAGCCATTTTGGTAAATTACGTAAATTGCTTGGTTGTGTTGTGGTTTGTTTGTTCTTTATTTTGATTGTGTTATTTATATTGTTTAGTATTACTTATTGTATTTGGAAATCCATTTAGACAAAGAACTTGGAATGTATCTGTGTTTATTTTAGGGAATTGCCTACAAGATATTTGATAATATTCTTAAGTGAGCACTAGTAGAGGGTGTTGTGGCACCAACACTCGATACTTTGTTTGATAGTTTGTCATGGCATGACAGTTTGGGACTCTGCTCAGAGATGTTTTAGCAGACAGAGAAGCAAAGATCTCCAAGCAAAACTTGCTAAATGGTAATATTGTAATGATGATCTTTTGCTATAAAATAGAACACCTCACAGAACTAAATTTATACAATTAATGTCTAGTCGTTATCCAAACACACCTTGTTAGATCACTTCAAATTTTTTTTTTTTTTATATCTTAGTTCTCTCTTTTAATTTTTGCTAGCTTTTCCCTGTACATGGCTATTAATTCCAACCCAATTGCTGTCTCAATTCCTTCGTATCCTAGTAACAACTTTGGATCCCAATGAAGACGAATCCATGGATTTTCAACTTGGGTTGAATAACAACAAAACATCATCAAACTTTGGTCAAAACCATATCATGAGGTCATTTCACAAGCAAACCAACACCAGCCCTTTTTAAGTCCTGGTGAATTCGGTGATGAGAGCCATCATGAGCATGCAATCTCTGATGATGAAGAAGATGGTCAGATCTGATGGTGCAATAACACCATTTACTAGTGTCCACTTGAGAATTTTATCAAACACCTTGTAGGCAATTCCCTAAGCATACAAAAACACCCTCCAAGATCTTGTTCAATGAACTTACAAGTACAACAAGTAACACTAGGAATAAAACAACACAAGCAAGCTAAGAGAAAACAACACAAGTAAGCTAAGAGAAAACAAATCACAATACAATACAAGCAATTTAAGTGTTCACCAAAATGGCCATGTCCATTCACCGATTTCACTATCTATGAGAATAACAAGATACAAGAGTTTACAAACTATATCTATTCCATAAATACAAGAGTTTACAAACTATATCTATTCCATAAACTTACTCTGCTCTCTAAATTTTAATCTTTTACCTCACAAGCTCTCTTTGTTAGGATTTTCCTTTTTTATTACTCACACACACTTATTTCACACTTCTAATTAAAATCTCTTAACAACTCATTACTACTAAGAGATATTTTCACTAATTATAAAATAATCACAAAATTAATTATATGATTTCTTTGAGACATACATCAACAAGATCTGCGGTGATAATCGTAGTCTTACTCGTGACAAAGATAATCCTTACACATGCCTTAAATGCAAAGTTATGCTAGACATCTCAAATGTATGCAGCCCATATCGCATCTTATCATTACAAGTATGAAACCAAGACTGAGAAGAAGCATAGGCTGGCAGCGAGAAATAGGAAGAAGAATTGTTAAGTCAGCCAGGAACTCACCGCAGTTCAAAGGAGAAATAGGGAGTGCGTGATAATGTTAAGGCACCTATAAAGAGGAGGCAAGGGAATGCCATCATTCCATCACGACTTTCAAATATTTTCCAACCATCAGAACAATATCTTGGTTTTGGTCATGTCTAAGTTTCAATGGAAAGATTTAAATATATCTCACCCTTAAATACTTTCTGATAAGTAGTGATCCGATGACATCAAACTTTCTCACGCAATCCTTTTCTTCCTCTTTCAATATTTTCCTTCTAATCCACTTCTCTGTTCCTTTGCCTCATTTTTCTTTTCAACAACTATAAACATATATAGTTGATGAAATATCATATTATAATTTTGGAACAAATGTTTTTGTCATTTATGCAACGTGTGAAACTGTACATGTATTTATAAGTAGAAATGTAGAGACTCAAGGAAATTTAATAAATTCTATTAGAAGTAAATAAATTCATCATATTCTGAAAAATCCGTCATAATCTAAACATTTGAACAAAAAA